>AWOL01S0019206.1:34245-46854 GCA_000715115.1 Nicotiana otophora | reverse complement strand
GTATAAAGAAGGGGGGGGGGGGGTCTTAAGTTTTTTAGCCTAAAGGATTACCCCGTGCAATATAAATAATACTTCACAGCTCCCTTAGGGTAGAGGTTGTTCATATTATTCAGCGAGCACATACTATCATCTCCTTCTACTCGATTACTATGGGAAAGTTGTTTACTTAAAGCGCTCTAATTGAATTCTAAATCGTGTCTTATCCGTGCGCTACACGTCTCATGCCTATGGTCCACAAGGCTTTAGACCTACTATTTGGGTGGTTATAGACTTTACTTAGGGTACTCAAAAATGATAAAACTTGGTGCACATTCAAAATATGTAGGACTACACATAAAGACAATAAATGGCTCAAGTTAGCCTCCACACATAAGCAACAAATGCACGCGTGCGGATTCTTATATTAGGCAGTATTAGAGTCATTAAGTCCTATAGACATGGCTTCTATGTGATTCTGATTTAAAGTGTCATACATGCAGTGTTGTTGTTTAGACTAACGAATTTGTAGATTACGGGTATTACAAACCCTATATGTATGATCTCGAAATTGTTTGCACAATGAGGCAGTAAAACAGTTCAAAAACTAAGAATTACCAGCGTTTGATTCTATAGACATGCTTCCTAGGCGAGTGACCGTATCCTATAGGAAGGATTTCTAACAGTTGATATTTGAACTTTATTGTATCATACTTATTCCTATAAGCATGTTATCTAGGTGGCAGTGTAATAAAACAACAGAAGTAGTCCGTTAGTTAATTAATTGGAGCCCTATAGACATGGTATCTAGATGAGCATTTAGCAAAGGCATGTATTATTGCATCCTATAGGCATGCTATCTAATAACTAAAGAAGTAATTATTGATGTTTGGTTCCTATAGACATGCTATCTAATAGCGCACATTAGTAGACATGGAAACAAGTACAACAATTACTCAAACCACATGCTTTGAATAGTGTGCGAGTATTAGATAAGTTATGTGAAGTGTATGATTCCCTATATGCATGGTTTATATGTGTGTACAGAGTTAAACACGTCAAACAAATAGTAGGCGAAGCAAATAAATCCTATGGACAAGTTTTCTACCCATTTAGGTGAAAATTGAAAAAGACCCGCTTTTCCTTATTTCACTAACTCCCCAATCGCTTGTTTACAAATTATTACAGGCCCAAATAACGAATACAAGTACAAATATTTCATAGGGAACAACTGCAGGCCCAAGAATAGGCCCAAACTAAAGTAACCGAGTACTGACTGGGCCTTAAACATATTCTTTCACTTGAATAGCAGGCCAAGATCCAAAGCATCTCAAAACAGAAAAGTATATCCATTTGTACAACCCACAGTCACACATGGACTCATATCAAGCCCAACAATTATAATACTGACCACTTAACCAAATAAGTTAATGAACCACACATGGAAATCAACTAAACGGCCCTAAAGCAATACCTCATAGAGATAGGATTGTGTGACATTTAGCAAGATTTATAAACATATTGGCATTTCAAAAGCAAGAGTAACAGGATTGAATAAGCAAAGAACAGGAAACTAGGAGAGTCAATAGACTTGATTTACAATATGGTAAATACAACATAGGTTAAATCATTAAGCATGTGACAACACGCTAAAGATGGACATAACACTTGAGAGTTAGGGAGATATGCTATTTGTGATTAACAGGGCAAACATACTAGACACATATGAGGAGAACATGCTATGGTTTTCCAAAATGAGTTTAGAATAGAGCATGACCCATAAGTAATCTAAAAAGGGATTTTGAACCTAAGAGTCTAAATTATGAAGGTCAAACAGAGTTATAGTCAGGGAATGACAATTACACGTAACAAACAGACAAGCAAGCAATCGATAAGAAGCCTAATCATTCTGAGTATTACATAAGGATTTCAAAGTCCAAAGGTGTCATGGGAGGAAGACATATTATCTTAAGGTTAAATGGAACACGTAAACTCAGAACTTAATCCAGTCGACTATGCATGATCATGGGAACTAAATGTATTGGGATTCCAATAAAAGCATAAGAAATACCAAAGAACGCATGATTGACCAAACACCAAAACAAAGCAACAGGTTTGGCTAAAACATTACGACATCAAATATGGTTCATGTACCCAAGTAAAAGTAGAGCCCACATAGAGAAATTATGAGTAGAAGTTCATTAAGGCAAGTTCTGGGTAGGAGATGATTCCTTAGGAATTTTAGTGCGATAATCCAAAACAAGGCATAATAAAAACTCACAATAAACAGTAGAACAACAAAGTAGACTTAAAAATACAAAATGATTCACGCTAAACATATATTGGAGTTTACAAATCTAGGCAGGTTGTGACACTAGAAGATTTAGAACTGCAGAATAGCTACAAAGCAAGCAAAAATTCCAATAACATAATATTGAAGTCATACTGGTTCACATAATTCAAACAACATGGATATGCAGAACACAAACAAAGAAGATAGTATTGCAAAAGTGAAGATACTCACCAGTTTGCAGATTCAACAAACAAAACAGAAAAGAAGACTAAGTGCCAGCAAGAACTCGAATATTAGCAGCAAAGAGAACAACCAAAAGACCCAAATCCTAGTGCGTCAGAGTTCACAAGAGCTTCAAACTAGCCTTGAGCAGTGTTCGAACTAAAGAGGTCAATAGAGAGGATTCCGCTAGCCTTAGCTTTTAGCCGACCACAATCAAGAGTGCAGAATAGTATAGAAAGTATAAGAGTGAGAGAAGAGTAGTGGTAACAGTAGTTAAGTAATAATTGTTAAGTCTTAGGAGGGGAACGGGGAAGGGGGTTTATATAGTAGTAAGAATTGAACGAACAAACAAGGAAACATAGTTAATCAAACTGAAATAAGGAAAGAAAAGCTTGCAAAATCAGTTGAAGATCAATTTAGGAGAAAAATTGGGTAAACCCTAGTTCAAGAAGGAGAACATAAATAGTCAAAAATCTCATTGAATCAGACCCATATAGCCTGGTAGTGAATGTATCAAGTCAAGAACATGAAGATAATACAGAATCATAGTTGAACGAACACCCACTGACTCAGCTTCCATAAATAATTGAGCACCAAACACTGTAATGTTGAGGAAATGGTAAGAACCATTGTGTGTGCGAAAAAGGAAAGGGGAACATGGAAGATTTCCATGCAATATCGGTTAGGGGCTGGGGTTTGAATGGAGGCGGCTAGGGTTTCTTTCAGAGAAAAGAGAACATTCGAGAGGGTTTGGGGGCGGCTATTAGGTGGGAAATAAGATAGGGTTTCCGGGTTTGGGTAGTTAAAGATAGGAGATGGCTTGTGGGCCGTTGATCTTTCGAGATCAACGAGCATGATTTAATAAGAGGCAGATCGGGTTAGCGGACGGGTATGGAGTAGTGGGTCGTCTGGTTTGGGCTTTGGGATTATTGGGCTAAGGTTATGAGTCTGTGCTGGTGTATTAGGTCCGAAATTAACTTAGAAATTGGGCCATAGTTTAAATACACGAAATTTGATAAAATAATTTATAAAAAGTTGATTAATAAATAATACAAATTTTATTTATATAGTAAAATGCTTGAAAATAATAGCTTAACATTATAAAAGTATAAGAAATGCTATTCTAGCATAACTAATGTAATAAATATAATTATGTATAGAATGTAAGCTATTATTGCAAAAATTGTGTAAATAGATCGAAAAATACAAATGTAATTATATGAAATAAAGTAAAATATTATAAAATATACATGTGGGTGTAAATAATAAATTTGGATGATTAAATCATCCCAAAGTAATTTTAAGGGATAATTAATAAATATTTGAATAATTTAAATGCAAGAAAATTAATTTTAAAGCTTTAAAAATTATAAAATATTATAGAAAATACTTATATGACTCTTGTAAATTGGGTAATAATATAAAATAATATTTTGAAAGTATATAGAATATTTTATAAAATATGAGGGCAAAATTGGGTATCAACAAGTGCCTCTCTTTACCCGGGAATGATGAAAGAGTTGTCGGATAAAGAAAATAATGACCAATTTTGTCCGAAATGAGCGAGGATGATGTGTATTTGCAAAAATAGGGGTCGAATCCTGCTTATTGAGTTGCCTACATATCCCTGTTGTTACGGAAATCAGGCCGTGTGTAGTTCTGGATCCAACGGCAAACGAAACCGATAAAGTTGTTATTAGAGTGGTCGTGTGTTCCGAACAAGGATATCTTGGATATGATAGTATCGTGAGTAACAAATAACTTCAGGTGGAGCCATGAATGCGAATTTGAATGTTACGGATATACGAGATAAATATTTGGACGGTTACGGAACAAAGAATAATCAATTGCTGGCCATTGGTTATGTTTGAGATAATCAAAGGATGTGAACGTTTTGAATGGAAACTGGAGCGAGAGTTACTCCCGCTTGTAGAACGGTTACCTCCCGAGTTACCTGCAAAACTTAAAACATAATGCACGCGAATATATAGGGTTATTGTGGAAATTTAAACATGATGCAAATTCCCTTCGGACAATTACAGTTGTCTTTGGACGATGATGATGATGTCCTTCGACCATGACATTCTTGGACATAAAGCATATAATAAGGGATTTGTAGGCCATGAAATGGTGTCCTCGGACCATGAGGATGGTGCCTATGGACTTTGACGCCTTTGAACAATGATATGTAGTTTCGAGAGATCCTCAGGCCATGGCATGATGTCTTCGGGCTACGAGGATGATGCCTTCAGACTATGACACCTTCAGACAATGTGGCGATGTTCAGCCCATGAAATATAAAGATGCAGCGATATCAATCATTTGATAGGATGAATAGGTGATGCTTAGTCATATTCGAGGATGAGACAAGGCAGCGCTTAGCCATGTATATGATGAGGGCAGTGCTTAGTACTATGTAGAGGAAGGAAACATTTAGCCTTATGCAATAATGGAGGCAATGATTAGCCTCATGCAATGTAATGGAGACAGTGCTTAGTTTCATGCAAAGAAGGCAACGTTTAGCCTTATGCAATAGTGGAGGCAATGCTTAGCCTCATGCAATGTAATAAAGACAGTGCTTAGTCTCATGCAAGGAAATGCAGCATTTAGCTTATGCAATAGTGGAGGCAATTCTTAGCCTGATGCAATATAATGGAGACAGTGCTTAGTCTCATGCAAGGAAATACAGTGTTTAGCCTTATACAATAGTGGAGGCAATGCATAGCCTCATGCAATATAATGGAGACAGTGTTTAGTCTTATGAGAAGGAAGGCAATGCTTAGCCTTATGCAGAGTAAGGCAGTTCTTAGTCTTGTGCAATGATGAGGGCAATGCTTAGCCATATGCAAAGAACGGGGGCAGTGTTTAGCCCTATGCAATAGTGGATGCAGTGTTTAGCCTCATGCGAAGAATGAGGGCAATACTTAGCCCTATGCAGAAAAAGGCAGTGTTTGGCCTTATGCAATAATAATGGCATTGCTTAGCCCTATGCACAGAAAGCAATGATTAAATGTGAGAGGGAAAGTGATCCTTAGCTTGACGCATTTGTGGTTGGTGACTTCTATCGGTGTGAAGATAACATTCTTGTTATATATTTGTAGACATGCTTGTCATATCCGTTATGCCTGCATCCAAAGAAAAATTATGAGTTTTTGGAGGAAAGGTCGGTCCATGTTATTGATTCCTCTTTTGCCTCTGCTCCTCGCCTTGACGCCTTGTTCGAATCACCCCGGGTAACATCTAGCTACTACAAAAATGAAGTTTTCGAAAATATGCATTTGTGATAAATTATTTGTGAGAAAGGCAGTTGTTCAAAATATGTGATGATGCATAAAACAAATAATTTTGTTGAATCAGAGATACTGACACGTTTTGACACATTGCAACCTTATCAACTCGGAATTTTGAGGAACCTCCTCAAAATTCCGCCCCGGTTTAAATGCCTACTCCCGGCAATACGCTTCTTGGCGATCCTTGACGTAATGAGATTGAAAAAAACTCACAATCTTGCCTCGATTTCTGACCGTAGAGGGGAATGAAGATTTTATTATATTATGACCGAACCCACAGGGCTGCCTACGTATCCCATCTTAAACGGGAGTCAGGTCAAGCGTAGTTCAGGTTACATCAAATAAAGCGCAAACATAATGTCCAACATAATATCTCTTGATTGCACCCGAATTGATAGGTTTTGGCCATATTTCTCTATCCATCCCTACAAGTATAAGTGCTCCTCCTGTCAGTACTAGGTGGACCATGTAAGGGCCTTGCCACTTAGGTTAGAATTTTCCCTTTGCTTCATCCTGATGGGGGAAGATACACTTTAACACCAATTTTACTGATGTGAATTGCCTCGATCTAACCTTTTTGTTGAAATCCTTTTCCATTCTATTCTGGTAGAGTTGACCGTGGCACACTGTGTTCATTCTCTTACCATTAATGAGAGCCAGTTACTCGTATCAGCTTCTGTATCTATTCTGTATCGCTGAGCTCAGCCTCCTGTATGATTCTTAGGAAGGAATCTCTACCTCGGTGGGGATAACAGCTTTAGTACCATAGACCAGTAGATAGGGGGTTGCCCATGTTGACGTACGAACTATGATGCGGTACCCGAGCAAAGCAAATGGTAGCTTCTCATTCCATTGCTTGTAGTTTTCCACCATCTTCCTTAATATCTTATTGATGTTCTTGTTGGTGGCTTCCATGGCTCCATTCATTTGCGGCCTATATGCTGTAGAATTCCAGTGCTTAATCTTGAATGTTCCACCCATGGTTTTCATCAAATCGCTATAGATATTGGCAGTATTGTTGGTAATTATTGACTTAGGCACTCCGAATTGACAAACAATACGATCCCGAACGAAGTCTGTTATGACCTTCTTAGTCACAGCTTTATAGGAACTGGATTCAACTCATTCATGAAGTAATCTATAGCCACCAAAATGAATCTGTGTCTGTTTGAAGTAACCGATTCAATTGGTCTGATGAGGTCCATTCCCCAAGCAGAGGAAGGCCAGGGTGAACTCGTTGCATTGAGTTTGTTGGGTGGCACTCGTATCATATCAGCATGTACCTGGCATTGGTGGCACTTTTGTACATATTTGATGCAGTTTGTCTCCATAGTCATCCAGAAATACCCTACCCTTGATATCTTCTTGTCTAGAACGAACGCGTTCATGTGGGGTCCGTAGGTTTCGGTGTGTATTTCTTCGAGAAATCTAGATGACTCTTTGGCATCAGCACATCACAGCAATCCCAAGTCAGGAGTCCTTCTATACAAAATACCTCCGCTTTGAAAGAAGTGGTTGGCCAATCTTCGAAGCATGCTCTTCTGAGTGTGTGTAGCATTTCTGCGTATTGTCCATTCTCCAAATACTCCTTCATATCGTGAAACCATGGATTTCCATTGAACTCTTCTTTAACATGAGCACAATAAGCTGGCTGCTTCCGAATCTCTATTGGTATAGGATCAATGAAATTCTTGTCTAGATCTTGTATCATGGAGGACAAGGTAGCCAATGCATTTGCAAACTCATTTTGAATCCTCGGAACATGTTTGAATTCTATCTTTGTGAACCTCTCGATCAAATCTTGTACACAATGCAAGTATGACAATATTTTAGTGTTCTTGGTAGCCCATTATCCAAGTACTTGATGTACCAGCAGATCTGAATCTCTGATTACTAGTAACTCCCAAACATTCATGTCGATGGCCAATCTAAGTCCCAAGATGCAAGCATCATATTCTTCCATATTTTTGGTGCATGGGAACCTGAGCTTTGCGGATACTGGTTAGTATTGACTGGTTTCTGATACCAAAATAGCTCTGATGCCTATTCCTTCGAAGTTTGCGACTCCGTCGAAAAACATCCTCCAACCATCATATGTTTTGGCAATATCTTACCCCACAAATGCCACTTCCTTGTCGGGAAAATACGTCTTCAATGGTTCGTACTCTTCGTCTATGGGGTTCTCCGCCAGGTGATCGGCCAATGCTTTCCCCTTGACTGCCTTCTGAGTCACATAGATGATGTCGAGATCACTTAGAAATATCTGCCACTTTGCTAGCTTACCCATAGGCATGGGTTTCTGAAAGATGTATTTCAGTGGATCCATCCTCGATATGATATACGTAGTGTATGCACAGAAGTCTCAATATATGGGCTATCCACGTCAAAGTGCAACATGTGCCTTCCAATAAAGAGTACTGGGCTTCGTAGGGTGTAAATGCTTACTTAGATTGTATATTGCCTGCTCTTTTCTTCCAGTTTCATTATGTTTCCCCAGAGCGCAACCAAAGTTTCCATTCAACACAGATAGGTATAGCAGTAAACGTCTTTCAGGCTCTGGCAGGACTAACACGGGCGGCTTAGACAAGTACTCCTTGATTATGTCGAAAGCCTTTTGACATTCTTTGGTCCAGCTCGTCGCAACATCTTTCCTTAGCATTTTGAAGATCGGCTCACATATTACCGTTGACTGTGGTATAAAATGACTGATATAATTGAGGCATCCAAAAAAACTCATCACATCCTTCTTGTTCTTTGGCGGTGGCAAGTCCTGAATAGCTTTGATTTTTGATGGGTCTAGCTCAATACAACGGCAGTTGACGATGAAACCCAGCAATTTCCCAGCAGGGACTCCAAAAGCATATTTTGCCGGATTCAACTTCAAATTGTACTTTCGAAGCCAATTGAAAAACTTTCTTAGTCTGCTATGTGATCCGAACTTCTCTTAGATTTGATGATAATATCATCCACGTACACCTCTATTTCCTTGTGTATCATGACATGGAAAAGAGTAGTCATGACCCTCATGTAGGTAGCCCCAGCGTTCTTCAAACCAAATGGCATCAGTTCGTAATAACATGCCCCCTAGGGCATCATCAAGGCTATCTTTTTGGCGTCCTCTTCGTCCATCCAAATCGGGTGGTATCCTACGAATCAATCCACAAAAGATTGGAGTTCATGCTTGGCACATTTTTGATCAGTATGTGTATGTTGGGCAACGGGAAATCATCCTTAGGACTTGCTCTGTTCAGATCTCGATAGTCAACGTACTCTCTAACTTTCCCATCCTTCTTTGGAATCGAAACAATGTTGGCTAGTCAGGTTGGGAACTCAACCACTCGAAGGACCTTGGCTTTGATTTGCTTGGTAACCTCTTCCTTTATCCTCATACTCATATTTGGCTTGAATTTCCTGAGCTTCTGCTTTACCAACGGACACATGGTTTGGTAGGTAGCTTGTGAGCTACTATGGACGTGCTTAACCCAGTCATTTTGTCATAGGACCATGCGAACATATACTCATATTCCTTTATGAATATGATGTACTCTTCCTTCTCTGATGGTGATAGATGAACGCTAATGTGAGTTGCTTTGACTGTTTAAGAATCTCTTAAGTTAACTGCCTCAGTTTCTTCCAAATTGGACTTTGGTTGTTCTCAACATTCTCTACCTCTTTGATAATTTCCTCAGGTATTATATCATCCTCCAACTCTTCCGAATCACTTTCCTTATATTGTGTTGTCTCATTACATGTTACAGTCGTAGGTGTAAGGCCCACTTAAAATTCCTTAATGATATAAGATTTTAAAGTACGCCAACGGTGCTTGGAAATAACGTGTTCAAGTATTAAAGGAGGCCCATGCGATAGAACCATATTATTTTGAAATAAAGAAATATGTTTAAGGTATGTTGAAACATACTAAGGAGTTTTGTGAATGACAAGAATTTGTGGGGAACAAATTGGATACAATAAGTGAAAAGGATGTCTCAATTCGCATAAGATCCTACTTCAAACGCATGCCTCTACCACAATATAACTACTTAGGAGGTGATATACCTATCAAATAAAAGCACTTTGAGTCTAGTTTCCAACGCTTCAAACCGTTTGTCATTTTGACACTCCCACAAGACGTTATGACCAAATTACCAAAGGCTCGGAGAATGTGATTTTGCGGCCAATTCTGCGATTGCAGAATCATTCTGTGGGCCGCTGAAGTGGTCTGCGAACCGCAGAATGGTTGCAGAATAGACCAGTGCAGCCCAATTTTGGGCATCAGTTTTGTGGTCTATTGTGCGACCCGCATACCCATTCTGCAGTCCATTCTGCGACCGCAGACCTGAGTTCGGAGGGTTAATTGTTCTATTTTTATAACCCGGCCCTATTTTGATAAATAGCCTTTAGGGCTTATTTTTGGGCGATATTTTGAGGATTGTTGAGAGAGGTAAGAGCATTTTAAAGAGAGACAGAGGAAACCTAACATTCTAATCATCCAATCTTGCTCCAATCTTCAAGAATCAAGGAAGCCAATCGTAAGATCTTCATATAAGAGGTAAGGTTCCATACCCTAGTCTTTAATTTCGAGTTTAGGGTAAATGATATGTGATGGAGAGTATGATTCTTGGGTGTAAGAGTATTATTTATACATGCTTGTACCAATAAGTTTTGTGGGAAGATTGTTGGGCTCAAATAAGTAAAGATTGGGTTATGGGATGAAGGAAATCTTGTAGAAGAACCTTGTAGCCAAATTTACACATCTAGTATTTGATAAAATTCTCAAGAGAGTTGAATCCATGAATATCTTCCTAATTTGTGTTCAATTTTGTTATGTCTCAAAATAGATTGGGATTGCTAGAATTTCTGGAACGTTGTAGTAATTTAAGAAAAGCTCAAAGCGAGGTATGTTGGCTAAACTTCTCTCCTAGAATTGAATCCCATGATGATCTTGTAAGTCCCGAGTTATCCTTTATAAATTAACTATTCTGACTAAGCTTTGTGTTGAAAGGTATATGTTCAAAATGTGTTCCGAGTGCTCTTATCATATGATATTATCCTTCGGGAATGTGTTCAAAGTGTGAGTTAGGTATAAAAATGTTATGACTCCAAGTAGTGTTTCAAGTGAAGGCTATTATGCCAAATTGTGTAAGAAGTCTCAATGTGCCTAAGACTCTTAATTGCTCATAGGTGTACTAAAAGTCGTGATTAGAGATTCTTTGTTGTCGATAATCTATAAAGATGCTTGAAAGTGAAGTAAGGGAGTTGGGGATATACAGTGTGGCCAACGTGCCAAGAATGAAAGTTATACTTATGGATAGTGGTGCCAATGAAATAAAATGATGTGTGAAATATTATGAAATGAGCTTTGTTCTAACTAATGCTATGCTTCGTAAGTATTTCCAATGTGTTTTAAGCCTTTACATATTTATGAGTTGAAATTGCTTATTGCCCTTTTGGGGAAAGGTACCTCAAGAATATTCTCTATGTTGATGTTTATAATGATGAGCCTTGAAAGTAATGAATTGAAATTATGAAATATGAGATACGACCACCGTGCAATGAATGAAGAATAATATATATGGAAAAAAGGAGCCAATAAAATAATGATGTTGTAAGTAGTTGTAAGTACTAATGAAATGATTAGTATGAACATGAAATGTAGTCGTTTGCCTAAATGAGAATTATGAGGTGTTTTATGTCCCAATGGTTTCAACTATAGTTGTATGCTTCTAAAATACTGTATGTAAATGACTTCGATGTTAAGTCCTCAAGAATCATAAACTTAGCTAATGACCTCAAGATGTCAAGTGAGTGAATAACGAGATGGAAGGGAGATGTCCTATACTAAATGATGATGAATCTTAAGAAAAGGAATTGGGCTCATGTGCCATTGAAATTGACTTATTGATTCACTATGCATGTGCTAATGTAGTGAGCTATGTTTCTCCATGATGAGCATGTACATGAAGTGTTATAATGATCCGGGAACTTACGACCTTAATGTAATGTTAATCATTTTTCTTTGAGTTTATATATGGTTATATGCATAATGATGTGTTATAAACCCTATAGACGGGCTATGAAACAAATAGGTGTATAATAGATGAATCATATGGACGGGCTATGAGAAACATAGGTATATAATATAATATTAATGAACACTGTAAACGGTCTATGAAACGCACAAGTGTATTGTGTAAGTAAACACTGTGAACAGTCTATGAAACGCACAGGTGTATTGTGTAAGTAAACACCGTGAATGGTCTATGAAACGCACAGGTGTATTGTGTAAGTTAGCACTATGAACGGTCTACAAAATGCACAGGTGTATTGTATGGTATATGTGAATCCTATGAACAGTCTATGAAACACATAGGTATATTATGTATGGAATCCTATGAACGGTCTATAAAACACATAGGTGTATTGTCCATGGAATCCTATGAACGCTCTATGAAACACAAAGATGTATTATCTATGGAATCCTATGAACGATCTATGAAACATATAAGTGTTTAATATGATATATGAACACTAAGGCGGTCTATGAAATGTATAGGTGTAAGATAAGAGAGTGATATGGACGGTCTAGTGAGACGCATTGTTAACACAGATATTACGTGAAATTTTCATTGGCCTTGTTTGTACATGTTGTTTCAATTACTTTATATTATGTATTCCACACACAGTTCATATGGCTCAGTTAATCCGAAATGAAGTTTAAAATGATGTAAGCATAACGAAACTTGAAATGTGAATCTATGGGATATTTCGTAGTTCTTGATGTACTTCA
Organism: Nicotiana otophora; assembly: GCA_000715115.1. Taxonomy (NCBI): domain Eukaryota; kingdom Viridiplantae; phylum Streptophyta; class Magnoliopsida; order Solanales; family Solanaceae; genus Nicotiana; species Nicotiana otophora. The sequence goes on along the minus strand of AWOL01S0019206.1, from coordinate 34,286 downwards.
TATGACTCTTATTTGAATTACCATGATTTCATATGTTGTTC
>AWOL01S0019206.1:13409-32746 GCA_000715115.1 Nicotiana otophora | reverse complement strand
CGCTACAATTCCAGTGGGCATTCGAGTCTAGTTGGTTTTATGTACTTAGGTATCTATTGTCATAGAAGCTCTATGTACACTGTGGGTCATGTACTTAAGTTTTGAGTTTTGTCATGTATTTATGTTCATAGATATTTATGAAGCTATGTACCCATCACGAGAGAAAAAGAAAAGAAAAAACATTTATGGGCCATTGAGCCAAATGTATTCAATATGAAAGTCATGATCTAATTATGTTTTGATAAATCATGCATGAGTTATGATGAGAGGTTGATGTAACGTACGCTTGCTCGACTGATTTCACTCGGTTGAGCGCCGATCATGCTCCCCAAGTTCGGGGCGTGACAGTAGGCTCATCAGGTTATGTAATAATTACGCTGAAAAAGAATGTAGAAAGATAATAATAAATAAATAAAAAGTAATATTGCACTAATAAAACTTAAAATTTTCAACAAGTACAACTATATGTCTCAAGTAATTATTTCAAAACAAACACTGAAAATGTCTTAAATGCCTAAAAACAATTTTAAAAATAAATCAAGCTAATTCTGCCAAAGCAATTCAGGTACTCGGCGAGCCCGAGATGGTGCAGCAGTCTACTTTATGAGAACAACTCATGTTCCCACTGTCTGAATGGTGAGGCGTTCCTCATCCTCCTCCTCTAAAATTGCATTGCAGTCCATATCTTCCTCTTCCAGAAACAACTTCCTCATACCGACCAAAACCTCGTGTTCGTAGGATCCCCAAATTACATCTATCTGGTGGAATATATGGTGCATCAGTGGTATGGGGTTTTCCAATGGATAGTAAGCGGCACGCCACTAGATATCCAATACTGAAATTCTTGCAGGTATATTCATACCCAAGACCAAAGGTTGTGCCATGATATTGTGGTCGTATTGGTTACGTGATCCCTTGAAGTTTTGGGTCAAGACCCTTGCCTAGTTCATACCCCAACCACATTAGTATGCTCTCTATCTTATTGATCCACCATTGACCCCTCTCAATTGTGTTTACTAGCTCAATGTTGTGGTATGTTTCTCCTCAAAATTTCCTCTTGTTCTCGATAGTTGGCACCGTCTGGTTGGTGTAGATAGGGTCATTTCCATCTTCGTGAATAATCACCTCTTGATGATTCCACTCAAACTTCACATCTTGGTGCAGAGTAGAAGTGACTGCCCCACCTGTGTGTATCCATGGTCGTCCCAGTAACAAGTTGTAAGTGGAAGATATGTCTAGCACTTGAAATGCAACGTCGAACTAGGTCGGGCCCATCTACAGATCAAGGTTGATTTCTACGGTAGCGACTCTCTGAGACCTATCGAATGTCTTCACATTCATGCTTCCCATCCGTATCTTATGCAGGCCTTTCCCCAGTCATTTCAAAGTAGTCAGCAGGCATATGTTCAACTCGAACCCCCGTCTATAAGAACCCTACATTGAACTTGTCTTCATATTACACAGTGATGAGCAATGCTTTGTTGTGATTCAAGCCTTCCGGTGGTTGCTCATCTTCGTGGAAAGTAATCTTGTGGCTCTCCAGTACTTGTCCTACCATATTATCCATCTCCCAACTAGTGATACCGGTAGGCACATAAGCTTCACTTAATACCTTCATCAAGACATTCTTGTAAAAATCTGAGTTTTGCAACAACGATAAGATGGATATCTGGGAGTCTTGTTCAGATGATCAACAACAGAGTATTCCCTCGCATGTACCTTTCTCCAAAGATCATCAGTGCATGTCTCCATGACATGTGGCATAGATGTAGTTTCTTTGCTTGTTCCTCCAAGATTCTCTAGTGTATAAACTCTACCAATTCTGGTCATTCCTTGCGGAGCACCTGCCTCTTCCATCTTGGCTTTTCCTTTTCTTCTCGCCTCTGCCACATAATCCCATGGGACATCATCAGACTTATAGGATGGTGTTGGAGCTACCATCACGGTGAAGGGCGTAACTACCTCGACCTAAAATGGTGTCTGGGTTTGCACCCCAATCGGCGAGAGGGTGACATGAGATGTTTTTGGGAGAATCTCCCTCTCAAATAAGTTTGATGGATCCCTACTTATCCCATTCTTCATCAGTTTATATCATATTCACTCCCTCGGCCCTATGATCAGGAAGGGGGTTATTGCGGATATTCGACGCAGACTCCTTTGCTTGTATAACTTTGGTTTCAATCAGCATCGGGATCTTGTCCTTCAACATGCGACATTGCTCAATGGTATTGAGCCTTCATGCCTGAATGGTAGGCACAAGTTCTGTTGGGGTTAACCCACTGGGAAGGATTTTCAACAGCGACAACAGTAATGGGGGTGACATAACCAGTGGCCTTTAATCTCTCATACAGTCAGGCTATGGGTTCAGCGATAGGGGTGTATTTCTTGGGAGCTCTGCGGTTAAAGTTTGGTCGCGGTTTAGGGTAGTTTTGCCGGGCGGAAGGAGGTGAATGGTAATATGAAGGCTGGGTGTTATAGGTATGGTAGGTGGTGGTAGGGTATTAGTATTTTGGAGGTGATGGTTGGTATGTGGGTGGAGGTGTTTGGTAGGTAAGAGGAGACTTAGGGCCTTGGGCTACCATTATGGCACCCACTTCCTTCTTCTTTGAAATACCTCTTGACTGTAAGGCTTTGTTGGTGGCTTGCAGTGCCTCGAAGTTGGTCACCATACTGCTCTTGATCCCTTCTTCTATCCTTTATCCCAACTTGATGTCAGAGAACTTGTGATTCTCTATAACCATCATTCTTTCGTAATATTGTGGATCCTGAGCTCTGACAAATAACTTGTTCTTTTCTTCTTCTTCTAGTGGTGGCCTCACCTTGGCGGCCTCTGATCTTCAACGAGTAGCATACTCACGGAAGGTTTCTGTTGGATTCTTCTTGAGGTTCTGGGTATAGAAAATGTCTGGTGCATTTTCTGTATTGATCCTGAATCTATCCATGAAATCAGATGCTATGCTCAAGCATGTAACAGCACGCTAAAGATGGTAAATACAACATAGGTTAAATCATTAAGCATGTGACAGCACGCTAAAGATGGACATAACACTAGAGAGTTAGGGATATATGCCATTTGGGATTAACAGGGTAAACATACTAGACACATATGAGGTGAACATACTAAGGTTTTCCAGAATGAGTTCACAATAGAGCATGACCCATAATTAATCTAAAAAGGTATTTTGAACCTAGGAGCCTAAGTTATGAAGGTCAAACAGAGTCACAGTCAGGGAATGACAATTACACATAACAAACAGCCAAGCAAGCAATCGATAAGAAGCCTAATCATGATAAGTACAACATAAGGATGTCAAAATCCAAAGGTGTCATGGCAGAAAGACATATTATCTTAAGGTTAAATAGAAAAGGCAGACTCAGAACTTAAATCCAGTCGACTATGCATGATCATGGGAACTAAATGTATTGGGATTCAACTAGAAGCATGAACAATACCAAAGAATGCAGGATTGACAAAACACCAAAGCAAAGCAAAAGGTTTGGTTAAAACATTACGACAGTAAATATAGTTCATATAAGCAAGTAAACGTAAAGACCACATAAAGGAATTATTAGTAGAAGTTCATTAAGGCATGTTCCGGATTCCCTATGAATTTCTGTGCGAGAATCCAAAATAAGGCATGAGAAAAACTCACAATAAACAGCAGAACAACAAAGCAGACTTATAGATACAAAATCATTCAACCTAAACATATATTGGAGTTTAATAATCTACGCACGTTGTGACACTAGAAGATTCAGAACTGCAGAATAGCTACAAAGCAAGAAAAATTTCCAATAACACAAAATTGAAGTCATATTGGTTCAAAGAACTCAAACAACATGGACAGGCAGAAGACACGCAAGGAAGATAGAATTGCAAGTGTCAAGATACTCACATGTTTGCCTATTTAATAAACAAAAGACAAGAGACGACTAAGTGCCAGAAACAACACGAAAATCAGCAGCAAAGAGAACAACCAAAAGACCCAAGTCCTAGTGTGTCAGAGTTCACATGAGCTTCAAATGAGCCTCGAACAGTGCTCGCACTAGGGAGGTCGATAGAGAGTATTCCGGTGGCCTTACCTTTCAGTCAGCCACAATCAAGAGTGCATAATAGTATAGAAAGTGTAAAGGTGAGAAAACAATAGTGGTAATAGTAGTTAAGCAATAATTGTTAAGTCTTAGGAGGGGAACGGGGAATGGGGGTTATATAGTAGTAAGAATTAAATGAACAAACAAGGAAACATAGTTAATCAAACACAAATAAGAAAAAAAACATTCAAAATCAATTCAGAATCAATTGAGGAGAAAACTCGGATAAACCCTAGTTCAAGAAGGAAAATATAAATAGTCAAAAATCTCACTGAATCAGACTCATATAGCTTGGTAGTGAATGTATCAAGTCAAGAACATGAAGATAATACAGAATCATATTTGAATGAACACCCACTAACTCAGCTAATAATTGAGTACCAAACACTGTAACATTGAGGAAATGGTAAGAACCATCGTGCGTGCAAAAAATGAAAGGGGAACATGGAAGATTTCCATGCGATATCGATTAGGGGCTGGGTTTGAATGGAGGTGGCTACGGTTTCTTCCAGAGAAGAAAGAATATTCGAGAGGGTTTTGGGGAGGCTGTTAGGTGGGAAATGAGGTAGGGTTTCCGGGATTGGGTAGTTAAAGATAGGAGATGGCTTGTGGGCTGTTGATCTCGAAAGATCAACGACCAAGATTTAATGAGAGGCAGACAGGGTTAATAGACGAGTATGGAGTAGTGGGTCATCTTATTTGGAATTTGGGGTTATTGGGCTAAGCTTTTTGGGCCTGGGCTGGTGTATTGGGTCCGAAAATAACTCGAAAATTGGGCCATAGTTTAAGTATACGAAATTTATTAAAAATAATTTATAAAAAGTGATTAATAAGTAATAAAAATATTATTTATGCAGTAAAATACTTGAAAATATTAGCTTAACATTATAAAAATATATGAAATTCTATTTTAGAAAAAATAATATAATAAATATAATTATGTAATGAATGTAGGCTATTATTGCAAACAATTGTGTAAATAGCTCGAAAAATTCAAATGTAATTATATGAAATAAATTAAAATGTTATAAAACATAAATGTGGGTGTAAATAATAAATTTGGATAATTATATCATCCCAAAGTAATTTTAAGGGATAATTAATAAATATTTAAATAATTTAAATGCAAGAAAATCAATTTTAAAGCTTTAAAAATCATAAAATATTATAGAAAATAATTATATGACTCTTGTAAATTAGGTTATAATGCAAAATAATATTTTGAAAGTATATAGAATATTTTATAAAATATGAGGACAAAATTGGGTATCAACAGATTCCAAATGAAATGGATGGACCTGCCACTAATTACATACGATTGGGTCGTTCAGACATTTACTCAAGGACTCAACCCCCAAAGTTCGGTTGCGTCTCAACAACTAAAGCAAAATTTGGTAGAGTGTCCAGCAGTTACCTGGGCCGATGTCCATAACAGGTACCAGCCAAAGATCAGAGTCGAGGACAACTAATTAGAGACCCCCTCGGGGTCGGTTTATCCTTATAGAGTGAACGACAACTCTAAGAGAGCAGTGGATCAGGAGTCGAGGCCACCTTGAGACCGATACCAGCCTTACAACTCGGATAGAAAGGGAAATAGACTCAGTCTCTATTCATCCAGGAACGACTGAAGAAATGATCAGGGTCCAAGCAATCGAGGGTTGGTGAATAAAAATAGGTACGACAGAATACTAGGAGTCAGGGATGCCCCGAGGCTATCGAAATATAACTTCAACATAGATGCAGCGAGTATAGTGTCAGCCATCGGTCACATAAAAGAAATCGAATGGCAGAGGCCGCTTCAGTCTGACCAGGTATAGAGAGATCACAGTTTTATGTGCAAATATCACGGTACTCGCGGGCATAAAATCGAGGATTGTTGGTAGTTAAGGGAAGAAGTGGCTCATTTGTTCAATAATGGGCATCTTCGAAAATTCCTAAGCTAGCGGGCCAAAACCCATTTCAAGAACAGTGACACCAAAAAGCAGGTCGAGCGGGAAGTACCCCAACATGTTATTAATATGATTATCAGAGGAGTAGACGTTCCCCAAGGACCGATGATAAATGCATCAAAGTCTCCATCGCAAGAGAAAAACTAACTCGAGATTATGTCCCAGATGGATCCATCTCGTTTAATGACGAGGACGCAGAGGGCATCATCCAACCTCACAATGACGCACTGGTAATATCTATAATTATCAATAAATTTCGAGTTAAGCGCGTGTTAATTGATTCAGGTAGCTCGGCCAACATCATCCGATGGAGAGTCGTGGTACAACTGGGGTTGTTGGATCAAATCGTACCAGCGGCTCGAATACTGAATGGGTTCAATATGGCGTGCAAGGCAACGAGGGTGAAATCACCCTACCGGTCAACACGACCGAAACCACTTAAAAAGCAAAGTTCTATGTGATCTAAGGGGACATAAGGTACAACGCCTTATTCTGGAGACCGTGGGTTCATAGCATGAGGGCGGTACCATCGACCTTTCACCAGGCGTTGAAATCTTCAAATCCATGTGGAATAAAAATGGTTTATGGGGAACAATTAGCCTCAAAGGAGATGTTCGCCGTCGAGGAGGTAATCCCAGTATTCGCGATCACGACATCAAAAGATAAGGGGTTGATCGAAGATAAAGGCACCAAATAGCAATCACGGATATCGGCATCAACAGAGCCAAAAAAATGAGACGAATGTCCAACATATGAGGAAGATGACTTCGGGGTCCCGAGATCCTTTGTAGCACCTGATGACGGCGATTACACCAAGTCAACAATCGAGGAACTGGAACAAGTCATATTATTCGAGTATCTGCTTGATAGAAAGGTATACCTAGGCACGGGACTAACCCCCAAGCTCAGGAAAAAACTCCATAATTTTATAAAACTAATGTCGATTGTTTTGCCTGGTCCCACTTAGATATGACAGGAAACCCATCAGAGATAACAACTCACAAATTGAGTTTAGATCCTAGCTTCCATATGATTAAACAAAAGAGGAGGCCACAGTCCGAGGTCAAACACACATTCATCAAGGACGAAGTATCTAAACTTTTAAAAATAGGTTATATTCGGGAAGTTAAATACCCGGATTGGCTAGCTAACATAGTCGTCATACCTAAAAAGGGGAGCAAACTTAGAATGTGTATATATTATAAAGATTTGAATAAGGCATGCCCAAAAGACGTGTTTCCTTTGCCTGACATTGACCGAATGATCGATGAAACGGAAGGGCACGAGACGCTCATCTTTCTCGATACTTATTCTAGGTACAACCAAATACGGATGGCCCTGGAGGACCAAGAGAAAACTTCTTTTATGACTAGGTTCGACACTTATTGTTATAGCGTGATGCCATTTGAGTTAAAAAAATGCCAGATCCATTTACTAATGCCTAGTTAACCGAATGTTCGAGGAAAAAATAGGGAAATCAATGGAGGTTTATATTGATGACATGTTTGTTCAGTCCCTACGAGCAGAGGACCATTTGAGGCATTTGCAGGAAACTGTCAGCATACCAAGGAAATACAATATGAAGTTAAATCCAGAAAAGTGTGCCTTCAGAGTCGGCTCGGGCAAGTTCCTTGGATTCATGGCATCTAATCGGGGGATAAAAATCAACCCGGATAAGATAAAGGTCATAGAAGATATCACCGTGGTTAACGACGTTAAAGCAGTGCAAAGGCTAACCAGGTGAATAGCCTTAATGGGTTGATTCATTTCCAGGTCATCGGATAAAAGCCATCGGTTTTTCTCATTACTAAAGAAAAAGAGCGATTTCACCTGGACCCAGGAGTGCCAAAAGGCTTTGGAGGAACTCAAACAATAGTTATCGAGCCCTCCCTTGTTGCACACCCTGAAGGTGAACGAGTAGCTATACCTTTACTTGGCGGTGTTCGAGGTAGCGGTAAGTGGTGTCCTGGTTTGGGAAGAAGAAGGCACACAATTTTCTATATATTATGTTAGTAAAACCGTGGGTGATGGATAAATGAGGTATCCACACCCAGAAAAATTAGCGCTTGCCCTACAAAGCACATCTAGGAAACTAAAACCATATTTGCAATGCCACCCTATATATGTCGTGGCCTTATACCCGTTAAGGAATGTTATGCATGAAACTGAACTCTCAGTCCGACTAGCAAAGTGGGCCGTAGAGATTAGTGGGTACGATATTGAATACAAACCCCGAAGATCTATAAAGTCCTAGATATTGGCGGACTTCGGGGTTGATTTCACACCGGCCATGATCCCCGAGGTCGATAAAGAATTATTAGTTGCTTCGGGGACTAGCTCGGGGATCTTGACCTTATTCACGGATAGTGCCTCCAATGCGAAATTGACTAACAATGAAGCCGAATATGAGGCTATGATTGCAGGTCTGGAATTGGCTAAAAGCCTAGGGGCTGAGGTTATGGAAGCCAAGTGCGATTCCCTCCTCATTGTAGCCAGGTCAACGGAATATTCGAAGTCAAATAAGACCAAATGCAAAGGTACTTAGATATATTGCAAGTAGTGTTACATCAGTTCAAAGAATGGACGCTACTATATGTGCCTCGAGATCAGAACAGTGAGGCTGATGCGTTGGATAATTTAGGATCGCCAGTGGACTCTGAAGAATTTAACTCCAGATCTGTGGTGCAATAGATGAGCTCATTAATAGAGGCCAATCGTGTCGAGGTTAAATCACCAGATACGTGGACTACCTTCAGAAGGGGAATCTGCTATCAGATCCTAACGAGTTGAGGTCCCTTCGAACTAAAGCTGCCAGGTTTTACTTTGTTGAAGGCCAATTGTACCGAAGGTCATTTTTTTGAACCATTAGTAAGATGCTTGGGGGACGAGGAGACCGATTACTTAATGAGGGAAGTCCGCGAGGGGATTTACGGAAACCATTCGGGAGTGGAATACTTGGTCCAAAAATTGATCAGGGCCGAGTATTACTGGAACGAAATTGAGAAAGTTTCGAAGGACTTCATTCAAAAGTGTGATAAATGTTAGAGACATGCCCCGATGATCCACCAGTCGGGAGAGATGCTTCACCCAGTCCTTTCCCCTTGGCCGTTCATGAAGTGGGGAATGGATATCGTAGGTCTTTTACCATGGGCACCCGATAAGGCTCAATACACTTTGCGTATGACTGATTACTTCTCCAAGTGGGTTGAAGCACATGCATTTGAGAAAGTTAGAGAGAAGGAGGTTATCGACTTTATTTGGGATCATATAATTTGCTGATTCGAGGTACCAACCGAAATTACTTGTGATAATGGGAGATAATTCATCGGCAACAAGGTCAATAAGTTCTTTGAAGATCACAAAATCAAAAAGATTTTATCGACCCGTTATCACCCGAGCGCGAACGGCCAAGAAGAGTCAACAAATAAGACCATACTGCAAAATCTGAAGAAAAGACTGACCGACTCAAAATAAACGTGGAAAGAAATTCTGCCCGAGGTCCTATGAGCGTATCGAACAACCTCAAGGTCGAGAACCGGTGAGACACCGTTCTCTCTAGTCTATGGCGCAGAGGCTTTGATTCCAATAGAAGTGAGAGCACCGATATTGAGGTTCCAATATGCTACAGAAACATCAAACTATGAGGCCATGTACACAATTCTAAATTTAGCGAATGGACAACGAGAAGCTACCCCGGTCCGGTTAGCAGCTCAAAAGCAGCGAATGGGAAGATATTATGATCAAAGGAAAACCTTCGACACTTCCAAGTTGGGGACATAGTGTTGAGAAAAGTCGCACTATATACCAAGAACCTGAATGATGGGAGGCTAGGCCCGAACTAGGAAGAACCATTCAGATTCACCGGTATAACCTGAAAGGGCTCGTACTAGCTTGAGTTCGAAAAGGGCATACAATTGCAAAACAACTTGAATGTGGCACCCTTAAAGCGGTACTACTGCTAAGGTATGAATTCCTAATTTTCTTTAAGGTTTATTATCCTTCGAACTAACCCATGTAGGTGCTCAATCGAAGTCAAGTTCAAGAATTAGGTTTGAAAGCACGTGTTGAACTCTTTTTTCCTTCGATCAATGTTTTTCCGGAGTGGGTTTTACGGTAATATTTTTAACGAGGCAACAGTAAGCATGCCACTCTAGTTTTGAAGACTGATCTAGGACCGGGGACTGAGGACTGCCCGCATCCTATCAATAGTACTCTAGCCCTCAAAATGCGACCTCGAGTATAAGAGGACTATCACACCCTGAATCAAGGTTCAAAGATCTTAGTTCGGAATTTTTGAAGACAATTTTATTCAACATCAAAATCTAATGCTTGAATAATAGGGTTTATTGTAAGACTCAAATGATCAAATAAATCGTGCTCGGATAGTTCATTCTTGCCATGATGGGTAGTTTTTGTATCTTCGATTAGTTATAATACATTTGAAGTAATAAAGTAAGAAATTCACCTTCTATGCTTCATCGTTTCACGCTTACATGGGCAATGTTATCATTATGTCACTTATAATAAATATTGGGTTTAAAATATTCTAAGCCCATGGGCCATCATTAACCGGGGGCATAAAACCCTAAAAGCAATAAGAGTCCACAAGACCGTGCCTAATTATTTAAAGATCCTTAAATCTACGGGTCGCCCCGAATCGGAGACTGCTGTCTGACAAAATGACCAGGCAAATCGGGTTACTAAACCCCGAGGGCGGCAAACATAAGGTCCAAAGCCATTAAAGCTTGGACCCCGAAGTATAAACGACTCGGAGACGTCTGAATTCCTAAATATATAAAGTAAGGTCCTTACACATTTTGAGTCTATAAAGATTATGTCCAATCTAATTAAATCAATTGGTTTCAAATCATGGCCAAGGAAAGATCCACCTTCGGTTAAGATTAACTGTGTCCGAATACATTATTCGACTTCGTTTCATTTTTGTCAGATCCTCCGAAGTCAAAGCAACTCGGAGTTGTTACTTAACCTGGACCGCATTCGGGCTTTGGAAGCTGAACAATTTTAGCAATGACAACATTTATTCTAAGGCATCGATAATTTATAAAGTTCGAGACGCAAGTTATATATTCTAAGTCCTAAGCAGAAGCAAATGCGGAAAACTTAAAGGACACAATGTATAACCGAAGGGTAATTTATTATATTTATTATATTTATCATATTTATAGAGGCACGAGAAAACGTCACCAAAGTACAAAACGTACGAATACAGAAAAGCAAAATAATATAAACTAAGGCATTCCTTGCCTAATCTTCATCAGAGCCCAGCGGACTGTACCTTGCTTTGGCCTCGGCTTCGAACCTCTTAGACTCTTCGATCTTGATTGCTACGTCCCCCCGACTTGGATCTCCTCTAGAGCCTTTATCCGAGATAGCCACTTCACATAATCAGCCTCCGTTATAACCCGGGCTTAAGTTATCTTGACATCGGCCTTATACTGGGCCACATGTCTTCAGCGCAGTATACTCTTGGCCAAGAGCGTCAGGCTCTGGGATGGCCGAGGAAAGTTGCGGATGGAGTTCCTCGTTCAGCCGAGACCATTTGCCGACCTTTCCTTTAGTCACTCGGAGCTACACTTTGGTCTATGCCAAGCCCTTTTTGGTGGCATCCCACTCCGATGCTAGCGGTCCATTTTGCCTCTCAGCTAATCGGCTAAAGCCTTGACCCCGTCCATCTCGGTCCTGAGCTGGTCGATCAAAGTTATCTTTTCCTAGACCTGTGAGGTTGCGGCGTTAGCATTGGCATTAGCCTCTCATTATCAATCTCCAGCGCTCTTACCTTCTCAACTAGAAGAGCATGGTCCTGTTTTGCTTTCGAGACCTCCTTCTGGGCCTTCTCCAGTTCGACCTGAAGGGTGGGGAGGTCGGCCATATTACTGAGGACTTCATCCTTCTTCTCACAGAGAGCTATGTATATCTCTGTTTGCCGAACTTGTTCCATGAGCTCGAATTCGAGGTGGCTCACCTCCATCCTGGATCGGTGAAAGCTTTCATGATGAAGCACCGAGGCTTGAGACATAGAGAAATAAAATTGCTAAAAATAATTAAGATGATGGGAACTCGCCGAAATAAATAGGGAAGGGGATATACTCCATTCAGTTCCTGCTGGGCCTCATTGAAAAGACTTGGCCCATCTACCTCGTTCACTACTTGGTCTTCTTCGTTTACCAAAGAAGGGATATAGCTGGCCACTCTGACTGGCCCGAACATCATGTTAGTATCCGTCGGCACCGTGAACATGACTGTTGACGGCCAATTCCGACCCTCCCTTTTAAAATTAATTTACTTATACTTAATAATTTGCAATAACTATTTTCAAAATATTTTTCAGTAATAAATACCTATTTCTACAAATTAATTCAGTATTAGTTTCAAATTAATCATTTGCTATTAGTATTATGTAATTACAAATTATATTTACTATTTGAGGATTATTAAAAAAATTCTATACGTAAGTTCTATAATTAATTCAGCAAATTACTTCTTAAAATAGTTAATTAGTTTACTATTTCAATAATTCAAAATTAATGTCCTAGTGAAGTATTTTCACAAATAATCAATTAATTACAATAATTAGTAATATTTACCAATTACAATTTTTATTATATTTTATTGAAAATTAATAAATTTATTTAACTTAATTTCAAAAGGGATTAAAGACCAAAAGACCACAATTGTAATTCTTGAATCCAATGCAAAGTGGTTATCTTTTAAATGATTTTTAGTCCAAATACAAGGGCCAGTCCGGAATTACCCAACCCAAATAGCCTCCATCTCTGCACTTTGGCAACCTATGCCACCCCATCTGTACCAATCACAACATGCCACGTCACCCTTAATTTAAATACCCGTCCGACAGACTCAATCTCAGCCGTCCAAATCCAACCATCCAACGGTCGTAACATTTTATATTTTTATTTCTTTAATGCCCAAATTATCAGGGCCATTGATCATTAGATCCACCGGCCCAGATCCTATCTCTCACTCTTAAACCAAGAGACACCCCCTCCCCCCCAATAACCAGAAACCCTAAATCATTCTAACATTCACCCGTCCGCCTCATCTCCCCCTTTCCTCTTCTTCTCTCATCTCTCTCAAACCCACAGACCCATCAATCACCCAAACCTTGCACTAATTTAGTGCAAGGTCATGAGTTCATCAGAAAATCATGCTTCCTATCTCTAATGTCCACGATTCTCGCCGAATACTTCCCATTTTCATCACTCCATTTGAAATCTGCCGAATCCGAAAACCCTAAGCCTAGAGATGAAACTTCAAATCCACCATGGCTTTTCAAATCCATGGCATGCATGGCCTTTCATTCCGTCTCTACACCACAAAGCTCATCATTCATTTCCCTTTTGTCCATTCGATTTCAAAAACCCTCTTTGAAGAGGTCATACGAGATGGTGAAACTTCAACTCGCCAGACCTCCTCCTCTGTCTTTTCAAATCAAAGGCGAGTCTGGGACATTAGCTGGCCTCAACATTGATATTCAACACCCAGAGGCCAAGTGCAATGACCTCTGGGTATTAGGGTTCTGACCAACAGTCATTCGCACATCATCAATTCAATCTCCCTTCTCAGGTAAAAATCTTCACTATGTTTCCCTTTGTTCTCTTTCAAATTCATTCAATCTTGCTGTCATCATCCATCTATCATTAGTTTCCACTATTATTTTGAATTCTCTGAACCCTAGACCTTAATGGCACTATAAATAGAAGCCTTTAATATTCTCATCTATCACCACCTAACATCACGAATTAACTATCTGATACTGAAGAAAAACACACACACAAGCACTAAGAGGTTTAGGATTCCAAGCCGTAAGATTCTTACTGGTTTCCTTCTCTTTTTGCTAAGTACCATCGATGGGCTAAACTTGAGATTTCTGGGGTTTTAAGCAACTGAAAAGAGCTCTCGTTAGGTCTGCTACCCTCAAAAAGGTCAGTACCTCTCTTACTTTTCACTTTTATTCGTTTCTTTGAATGATACAAGTATTACATGTTAGGTTCAGTATACTGTAATTGTTCTATGGTGTTTAATATATTAATACTTGATCTCTGTTAGTTTAACGACTACTCTTGATTAGTTGTCCTGCTATGAGTCTTTAAATGATGGTTGATTAAACTATAATTGATTCCTGCTGATCTTATTTCCTGAGTTCCAATAGTCTACATGTTTAAGTTGTTATATGTTCATGTTCACATGAACCTTATAAGCTTTGTTGGTATGCAGTAACCCTTATCCTTGCGTCTTGCATTTTTGTTCCTTGCATGTTGCATCCTTGTAGCTTGTGAGTTTCTGAAGTTGAACCTATATTTTGATAATTGTGATTGAATGAATCTTAAGGTGTTTCAATTTATATCTCTATCCCTTAAAACCTTGGGCATAAATTCTAAGTGTTCATATACCATCTCCTTGTTTAAGACTAGTATACTATAGCAACTATGGTCTTTCATTTGGTTTAGTTGCTTGTTGCTTCTGTTGACATGATCTCATTTGAACTAAACCTCTTTTTTCTTCTCTCTGTAATGCTGTTGTACACACCTGTTAAGGTTATGTCATCTTTCCTCATAATGTGATTAGGATTCTGTCCTTTCCTCTCTGTTATAAAGACTGGTAATTGGATAAATTGAACTTAATTATTTTCTTGATTAGTCAACATCCTCAGCGGCATGCTTATTTGATATCTCCTATCTCTTATATTTATGGACATCATGCATATTTATCTTTTAAAGAACCTAGCTACTATGTCCTAGTTAAGTAATAACTTGTAAAAAGGAAGCATGATCATCTTTGTATCCATGTGCTAACTTAGAATTAAGTTTGAGTTAAACATTGTCCTGATGCAATGCCTATCCCTTGTCTGTAACTTTTATTGATCCAACTCACAAAACATGTAAGGATTCCTCTGTCTGCATAAGGTCATTGTTGACCTGAAATGTTCAAGTAGCTAATTAACTACTGTATGTTCGTACCTAATTCCTGGTTATACATTCTGTCCAGAATTATCTTAGTCTCTACTCTCTTGATAATTTTAAAACCAAGTCTAATCCCTAAAGTCTCATAAGGGTCTTTGCTGATACTATCTAAGCTTGATGATTTATTTGAAGTTAATTCCATTAGGAGCGTGATGCTTAAGAATTCCCTGTTGTAGTCTGTAAGTTAGTGGACCTGCTGAAAATTTGATCATGTCATAACTACCTGTGAAACCTCTATATATGATGAACTATTGTTGTATAGATTTACCTTTTCTTGGAGTATTGCCTTACTATAGACTTGGCCTTCTGTAACATGTTTATGATGTTTTTGATATTCACCCGTATTAGTTTTAGAATTAGATCTTTAGAATTCATGTAAATACATCTTTGCTTGGTAATTCAGTATAGATTGTATGTTATTATGTTAGTAAGGAAAGTATATTTTGTGGTAGGTAATGCTTTAGCATTTAATTTGTATTGGAAGGGCCTTATTGACATTCAAACTTGTAAATAAAATATGTTGTTAGTGTTTAAGCATATTTGGGAGTGGGGTTTGACTCTAGGTTGGGCTCGGCACAAGCATTGCCTTGGGCCTTGAGTCCCTTGGGAACTTTGAAGTACCGGGGGATCCAATGGGAGCATTGACCTTGAGTGGGGGCTTCCTCCTTAGCCCTTATTTCATTGACGCATTTAGTTCTTTAGGGGTTTAATGTTTAATGACAACGAAAGGTTTTCAATGTTGATTATTTGCTACGTTAAGCCACCACATTAATATAATTTCCCAAAGTATTGATCATTTACTTGTTTCAATTATTTATTTATATACCTGTCATGTGCATTTGAAAATGCTGAGAATATGGAGTATATTTCTAATAACCTNATTTCATTGACGTATTTAGTTATTTAGGGGTTAAATGTTCAATGACAATAAAAGGTTTTCAATGTGGATTATTTGCTACGTAAAGCGACCACATTAATATAATTTTCCACAATATTGATCATTTCCTTGTTTCAATTATTTATTTATATACCTGTCATGTGCATTTGAAAATGCTAAGAATATGGAGTATATTATAATAACTTGTCTTTTATTCTTTTGGGCATGTGTACATTTGGGCCTGCTGAGTTCTTAAGGAACTCAGGCCCAAACCAGCCTTGCTGCACCTTTGAAGAAGTCCAGTCTTGCTGTAGCCGCGCCTCTCAAATCACTGGGCATACCTTATTGAGGCCCAATCATCAGAGTCCGGTCCTCTCTCCCTACTTCTTTTGTTATCGTTCATCATTTCCATAGCTTAGTTTATAGCCTTCATATTTTTCGCTTACTACCATTGTTGTTGTTTTATCATATGATGTCCTCTCGTATTTAAAACTCATATATTAGATTATGTGTTTTTTCTTTTTTGCTCTAGTATTACATGAAACTTAGGCAAACCTTAATTAATATAGGACTTAAAAGGAAATAGCTAGTAATTGATCTTCACCTCCTGTTAATTCCAACATGTTCATCTTAGATACTCGCTCTTTTTAAAGGTTTTGAAGATCAGGTCTTTAATTAGAATGGCAGACTGTTTTCAAAGAAAATTAGGAAAACCCCACAGATTTTCATTAACAAGGAACGAAGTCAGATTTTTCTTAAAAAGGGTAGTTACAGGCAGTGTCAAATGAATTTCTAAAGACTAGCTTCTTGAGATATTTGAAAACCAAGGTACATTTAAAAATCATTTTCTTACAAGCAACTCTTAAGACTACTCTAGCATCAATTCTTCAAAGATAATCACTTTTTCCTAACTTAATAATTCAATCTTCAAAAATAAACCACTTTCAAAACTCTCTTAGCCTCAAATAACTTTTTATAATCCTATACCCCTTCTAAAGTCTTATATTTACTCCTTTTAACATGTAGAAAACCATGCCTTAGTGATAATTAAGCATAGTATAAATAACTGGTTCCTTAAAATTAGTCCAAGTCCTAGGGAGCTACCTTAGGTAGATTTTAAGGGGTGTCTAACACCTTCCCCTTAGAAGAACAAAAACCCTTACCCATAATCTCACCGGTTTGTAGACCTGTAATGAACATAATTTAGTAACTAAATAGGTACCCTAGTATACCTTTAAATATTAGGTGGCGACTCTCTTTCATCAACAACAGAGAAATCACAAGTTGAATCATGTCTTGACTAGTGCAAAATATGGTGCAACTACATGGTTACTCTGCTGGGGAATTCTCACTTAGGTTTTGACCTTAGCAAACTTAGACTAATTTGGCCTCTAGAATTATTTATACCTTGCTTTGATTATAGTTGAACTAGCAATTACATGCTTACATGTTTTATTAGCTCTTTATAATTATTTGCTCTTTATGATCACCATGCTTATGTTGCTACACCCTTATTTGTTACTGCTTTATATACATTGTCATCACATTTCTGCCAATCGAGTCTTGGCCGTAGACTATCACACACAATGGCACGCGTGGGTTGTCTTTTACACCCCTCCGAACCTTCTTTTTAAAATTCTCTAGTTTTAGAGAATGGCTTTGTCAGGTCAACTGACATAACTTCCCGTAGCCTTCAGTACAATTCAAAAGTAGGAAACACTTTACTCCAGTAAAATAGGACATACTGCATAAACCTTAGGTGAGTCGGTGTGATGGCCCAAAATATTATTTTTAAATTTAATAATTAATTCTATATTCTAAGACCTCGAAAAGTACTATTTATCATTCCTCGACTTGCGTACGCAGTCCATAAAATTTTCTGGAAAGTTTTTAGGTAAAAAATGGATTAAAATGTGAATTAAAGCTTTAAAACTCAACTAAGTTGACTTTGGTCAATATTTTGAGCAAACGGACACGGATCAGTGCTTTGATAGTTCCGGTAAGTCCGTATCGTGATTTGGGACTTGGGAGTATACCCGGAATCATATTACGAGGTCCCTAACCCGAGATATGAAATTTTGATAAAAATTAAAAGTTTAAGTTCAAATAGTGACCGGATATCAAATTATGTGCAAACGACCCCGGAATAGAATTTGGATGATTCCAACAGCTCCGTATGGTGATTTTGGACTTAGGAGCATGATCGAAATTCTATTTGAAAGTCCGTAGTGAAATTAGGCTTGAAATGGCTAAAATAGAAATTTAAGTTTGGAAGTTTGACCGGGGAGTTGACTTTTTTATATCAGGGTCGGAATCCAGTTCTGAAAATTTTCACATCTCTGTTATGTCATTTATGACTTGTGTGCAAAATTTGAGGTCAATCGGACTTGATTTGATAAGTTTCGACATCGAATATAGAAGTTGGAAATTCTTGAGTTTCATTAAGCTTGAATTGGGGTGTGATTTGTGATTTTAGCATTGTTTGATTTGATTTGAGGTTTCAAATAAGTTAGTATGATGTTTTGGGACTTATTGGTATATTGGGTTGAGGTCCCGAGGGCCTCGGGTGAGTTTCAGATGGTTAACGGATCAAAAGTGGGACTTAGCTGCTGCAAAAGCTGCTGCAATTTTTCTGCTGGAAATGCTGTCAAAATCGGGCTCCCTGTCAAAATCGGACTCCTTGTCAAAATCGGGCTCCCTGTCAAAATAGGGCTCCCTGACAAATCTGTAAGTTATAAAAACAAGGGATTTCGTCCCATTTGCCATTTTTGACGAATTGGAGCTTGAGGAGAGGCGATTTTGAAATATTTTCAAGGAAAAACATTGGGGATAAGTGATTTTAACTCGTATTTGGTCAATATACACGAATATATCATTGTTTTCACCATTTAATAAGTGTTTTGAGATAAAAATTTGAGAAACTTTTAGAAATCTCATAGAAACAAAATTTTGAGATTTCGGTGTCGGTCCGGAGTCGGATTTGAGTGAAACTGGTATGGTTGGACTCGTAATTGAATGGGTTGTCGGATTTTGTGAGTTTCTTCGGATTCCGAGATGTGGGCCCCACTGGCGATGTTTGAGCTAATTTCGAATTTTATTAAAAAATATAGTATTTTCTTATAAAATTGATTCCTATAATTTTTGCTGACTGTATCGAATTAATTATGACTAGATACGAGTCGATCGGAGTCAAAAAATTGAGAAAAAAGCATAATACTTGGTTAAATTGGAGCAAGTCGAGGTAAGTGACTTGTCTAACCTTGTGTGGGGGAAATTTTCCCTAGGATTGGTATTGATGTGATTATTAAAATGTGTTGAAAGTCGTGTATACGAGGTGAGGAGTGTGTACACGGGTTAAATGTGAAAGATTATATTTTTAAATTGTGTAGATCATTGTTGCGCATTTATTAAATTATT
>AWOL01S0019200.1:19315-34074 GCA_000715115.1 Nicotiana otophora | reverse complement strand
TATAAGAAGATACTATATTTTTAATACAAATCCCGAAATTAATTAAATATTCGTCCATGGGGCACCCATTCAATATCGAGTCCAACCATACTAGTTTCACTCAAATCCGACTCTGAATCGATACCGAAATCTCAAAAATTCGCTTCTATGAGATTTCTAAATTGTTCCAAATTTCAATCTCAAAACACTAATTAAATGGTGAAAACAATGATATATTTGTGTATATAGACTAAATCCGAGTTGGAATCACTTACCCCAATTGTCTTTCCTTGACAATCTGCCAAAATCGTCTCTGCTCCAGCTCCAATTTGTTACAAATAGCGAATGGGACGAATGCCCTCTTTTTATAACACTGCCCAGCACTTCGGAACTGGGCCTTGAACAGGGCCTCGATTAGGGCCTCGATCGAGGCTTCGATCATGGCCCTCGAGCCTAGGCCTCGATCGTGGCTTCGATCACAGGATCGAGCCAGGACCTCGGATCATGGCCTCGACAATGGCATCGAGTCCAGTCCTTCGATCATAGCCTCGATCATGGCATCGAGCTTGAGCCTTCGATTGTGACCCTCGATCTTGTGTCTCGATCCTGGACCTCGAGTCTTGCCTTCGATCATGGCCCTCGAGATGGACCTTCGATCATGGCTTCGATACGCAAGCTCTAGTCTGAGCCTCATCAACACTGGCTCGATACCTGGGCTCGATGCCTGGCTCGATATCTGGGCTCGATCACAGCCCAGAATGCCCAACAGAAGAGGAAAAATTGCAGCAGCTTTTTAAGTCCAACTTTTGATCCGTTAACCATCTGAAACTCACCCGAGGCCCTCGGGACCTCAATCAAATATACCAACAAATCCTAAAACATCATACGAACCTGGTCGAACCTCTAAATCACATCAAAAAACGCTAAAATCATGAATTATACCTCAATTCAAGCTTAATGAAACTAAGAATTTTCAACTTTTACATTTGATGCCGGAACCTATCAAATCAAGTCCGATTGACCTCAAATTTTGCACACAAATCATACATGACATAACGGAGCTGTGAAGATTTTCAGAACTGGATTCCAACCCCGATATCAAAAAGTCAACTCCCCGGTCAAACTTCCAAACTTTAAATTCATATTTTAACCATTTCAAGCCTAATTTCACTACGGACTTCCAAATAAAATTTCGATCGCGTTCCTAAGTCTAAAATCAACATACGGAGCTGTTGGAATCATCAAAATTCTATTCCGGGGTTGTTTTCACATAATTAGACATCCGATCACTATTTGAACTTAAACATTTTAAATTGTTTTCATCAAAATCCCATATCTCAGGTTAGGGACCTCGGAATTTGATTCCGGACATACTCCCAAGTCCCAAATCACGATACGGACCTACCGAAGCTTTCAAAACACTAATCCGAGTATGTTTGCTCATAATGTTGACCAAAGTCAAACTTAGCCTTTTAAAGCCAACTTAAGGAACCAAGTGTTCCGATTTCAACCCAAGCACTTCTAAATCCCGAACCAATTATCCCGACAAGTCATAAATCATTTAAAGCACATACGAGAAGTTTTATGTAGGGTAACAGGGTTCTAAAAGTCAAAATGATCGGTTGGGGCATTACACTTATCCTACTATATTTCATGATTTCATACTCATTTATATCATGAATCCGTGAATTTATGGAAGAAAAATCAGATTTTTATAAAATCTTGCAAAAACAAAAATTTTAGATTTGAAGGTCCATTTAACATCAGAATTGGATAATTTTTGTATGGTTGAACTCGTAGCGGAACGGGTGTTTGAATTTCGTGAGTTGTTTTGGTATTTGAGACGTGGGTCCCATTGTCAAATATTTTAATGCATTTCGGATTTTTATCCGGAAAATTAGTAAATTCATATGGAATTAATTCCTATTATTCGTATTGAGTATATTGAATTGTTTATGAATAGATTTTAAGCTTTTGGAGACAAATTTAAAAGAAAAAGCNTTTATCCATAAAATTAGTAAATTCATATGGTATTAATTCCTATGATTCGTATTGAATATATTGAATTGTTTGTGAATAGATTTGAAGCTTTTGGAGACAAATTTAAAAGCAAAAGTTGTGGTTGAGTAATTGATTGGAATTTTCAAAGCGAAGTAAGTGTCGTGGTTAACCTTGACTTGATGGAATAGAACGCTTAAACTATTTGTTATGTGAAATGCATGTGAACGACGTATAGGCAAGGTGACGAGTGTCTATACGTCGTCAAATTAATTATTTGCATAATTACTTGAAAAATCATAAATCGTTTTAAATCATGAATTAATTATTATAATAATTATTTCTCTCATATTCTTTGTCAAATATTAATTCCTGAATTCCTGCATTAATTACATGCTATTGAATTGTGTGTCTTAATTGTTATTTGACATTTAGCATATTAAATATTAAACTGCCTATTTTCTTCCTGATTTCCATAATAATTTGCTATTTCTCATTGTTTGTTTCGTAGTTAAATCATAATTATTGTATGCTTGTTGTCTTATAACTTTATATTAATTGTTTCATTTATTGGAAAAATTTCTTAAATAAGAATTGGTAAATAGATATATTGGAGGATCGGGTTGCACGTCGCAACAGAATTATTAAAAAGTTCATATTGAAGGATCGGGTTGGATGCCGCAACAGACTTATTAAAAGTCAATATTTGGGGGATCAGATTGCACGCCGTTATAGACTTATTTAAAAGTCAATATATATACTTGATTAAAAATAATTATATGAGAGCGGGTTTCACGCTGCAACAGAATTGAATGTGAATATATTGTGAGTGCGGGTTGCACGCTGCAACAGAATTGATGGAAATGATAATTGGTTATGACTGCTGAATTGGCTTCAATTATTATAAATGAGTTACCTGATTTATTTCTATTATTGTTATTGTTACTAATATGGCGTACAAGTAGGGCTGGCAAGTGGGCCGGTCCCGGGCCTAAACGGGCCAAGTGGGCCGGTCCAAACGGTCTCAGGCCCGGTCCCGGGCCGGTCCCAAATTAAACGGGCCAAACGGTCCCGGGCTAAACGGGCTTTTTGTAGGAACCGGCCCGGGACCGGCTCGAGACCGTTTGGTCCCAGGCTAAATGGTCCCGGCCCGCGGGCTAAACGGGCTAAGTGGGCCCAATATTTAAAAAAATAATAAATTAAATAGATATTAGAGACAAAAGGATGTTAAAAAAAATATCTAAGACAATGCTTTGTAAATTTTATTATAGAATTGTGACCTAAATTTTAATATTCAATATTTAATATCAAATATATATAGTTTATAAGATGTATATATAGTATGTATATATATAAGCTATATATACATCTTATTCGATAAGCTCTCTCTCTCTCTCTCTCTCTCTCTATATATATATATATATATATATATATATATAATATATGTATATATAGTATATATATATATCGATATAATATGTGTATATATAGTATATATCTATAAGTAATAAGTTATATTCGATAAGATATATATACATCTTATATATAGTATATAAGATGTATATATAGTATAGTATAGTATAGTATATATATTAAATGTATAATATATTGAAAAGAGATATGCCTTGTAATTTTATTATAGCATTAAAAAATATGGCAATATCTTTCTTAGTCTTCATTCCCCTATGGAATGAGCACAACAAGGTGCTAATACCACCATTCAGAAGAAAAAGAAACTAATCAAGATGTGCCAAAATATAAGTTACATAATACATATTACATGGTATCTCTTACAAACTTCATAAATCTATCAAGGTCCGGAGGAATTTCCGTTGGTGGTGGGAAAAGTAGCTTGGTCATCGCCACTTCCGGGCGAAGCAACATCCTCTGCAAGTTCAACTAGCATTTCTACGTAAGCTTCGTCTTAATCTGGTTGTGATTCAGCAAGTCCAAAATTTCTTCTTTCCGACCGGATCCAATCTCTGAAAAGTACTGATTTTTTCAAACTCTCCCTCATAGACGCTCTATAATCACCGAGTTGAAGTCTTGCTTGATTAAAAGCGCTCTCTGATGCCACTGTTGAAGCTTGAATAGTTAAAATATCTCGGGCCATCCTTGAAAGAACCGGAAAGTATTTTTCTTTGTCCTTCCACCATTCCAAAAGATTAAAGGAGTCGTCGGGATTCACTTCCTCAATTGGCAGCGAGAAATAAACTTCAAGCTCATTTAGTTATGAAAAATTATTACTACTAGAACCTCGAGAACCCCTAAACCCCGCCCAAGCACTAAGTGCTCTTACTCCCGCAGTTCTTTTAGATGATTGAGAATCGGAAGAAGAAGGAGTTGGAACATTTGGTNTAATGCAACTTGATAAGCATTATAAATAGTTTGAACATTTATTTTAATTGAGGCTATTGCGTCCGGAAATTTAGACAACTTCCCATCTTCAAGTGCTAAACCATTATAAATAGTTTCATACCAAAATTGAGGACCTCCTAATTTCATAGTAGGATTTAACAATGCAGCAACACCATAAATAGGGGGAATAGGGAAAAAGTATTTTTTAATTTTTTTCTCATAGAATCAATAGCAAGTTGATAAATTTCCCCACCATTTGAAAAATGATCAAACAATGCAAGTTCTGCAATATAAACTAAATATTTAGAAATAGTTGGATAATATTGCCCAGAAAATTCATTTGTAGCAATATAAAAATTTTCTAAAAAATCTACAAGTATTTTAACATTAGCCCAATCCCCATTTGTAAGGTGCTCATCATCATCACTTACATGTGCATTAAATGTTGAGTTTATGGGGTTTCTATATTCATATGAAACAACCAAACTTTCATACATATAATTCCATCTAGTTGGACAAGGTTTAGGAACCTTTCTTTCTCTTAGGCCAAATTCATCGCTATCTTTTAAAATATTCTCTAAGTCTACTTCTACGGTTTGAATAAAAAACCGAGTTAAGAGCCATTTTAACCTTTTCAATTTCAATATTTAAAATTCTCATACCATCACCCACAATTAAATGGTAAATATGACAAATACATCTAACATGCAAAATATTACTAAATGTAGGATTTAGCATAGTGGTAAGCAAGGCTATAACATTTGTGTTACTAGTAGCATTATCCATTGAAATTGACATTATTTTATCACTAATGCAAAAATATCTACAAATATCTGTAATTGTGCTAGCAATAAACTGCCATGTGTGACGTGAATTAATTATTCTATAAGAAATAATGCGCTTTTGCATTATCCAATCCTCATCAATCCAATGACTGGTAACAGTAAGGTAATCACAGTCGTTACCACTTCTACCAATATCAGTTGTAATAGCAACACGACAATTTATATGAGTAAATAAATAGCGCAAATATTGTTCATATTCATGTTTATATTTATAAATATCGCTCTTTACGGTTGTGCGAGGAAAGCCTTTATAAGTAGGATTAAAAAATTTACTAATATAATGCACAAAGTTAGGGTCAGAAGGAAAACTATAGGGTAAACGCATAACAGTTACCATTTTTACCAATTTTTCCCGATCGGTTTTTGGATCATAATATAAAATACCACCGGTAACAGTGTTAATTTTCGGTTGAAATTGATTTGAACCGGTACTAGGGTCAACCTGACTAGGAGTAGGTAGACTTTTCCCCTCGGCCAAAGCTTTCAGACGAAGATATCTCACTTTATCTTGAGGGTGTTTCATTATGTGTCTAGCCAAAGTTTCTGTCCCCCCCTCTCCCCCCGCGATCCAAAATATTTAAAAACTAATTCTGTGCCACAAGTTTTACATTTAGCCTTATTTTCTGGAATTAGTTGAGTAAAAAATGGCCAAACGGGAGATGTTTCCGTCCGTTTGCTAGGTTGTCTAGAAAAAGTAGGGGTAGTAACAGGAGTATCAGATGGGACATCATTTGGATTAGCAGGGTTATCACTAGTTGGGTTAACATCAGGAGCAGGACTAGTTGGTGTATCATCATCCGGTTGAGTTTCATCAAAATCTATTTCCTCGTCATCATTTTCATCAATAGTTGGATTAGAATAAAGAGCATTCATTAATTCATGGTCTAATTGTTCACCAGCTCTAATATTATGGCAAAATTGACTTTCAGTAAATTGTAATAAACTATTATCGCTATCAAGAATAGCAGGTGTAGGACGAATATGGAGTTTGGTCTGGGGAGCCCGGGACAGTAGAGGAGGAATAAATTGAGCACTAGATTCGTTACTCTTGAAGTTTTCCTTATTTTTACGAAAACGTGTTTTTAAGGAAGCCATCTTAATTAATAAAGTAATAGAAAATAAATAAAACAAACAAAATTATAATATTAAAACTTAAGAGTTGGAACGAGTTTACCGATTGACGAACAACTTGTTGAAAATTGATTATCGTTGAAGACTTTAATTCACCAACTTCACAATTGTTTCACAAATTGTAACAATAAAGTAAACAATAGTAGCAATTATAGAAGAAAATTAGAGAGAGATTGTGATAGATTGATGATTTTGTAAGAAAAAATAAAAGAATGATGGGGTATTTATAGTTGAAAATAGGAAAAAAGTATAATTATAAAAAGTTTGG
Source organism: Nicotiana otophora (assembly GCA_000715115.1). Lineage (NCBI taxonomy): Eukaryota > Viridiplantae > Streptophyta > Magnoliopsida > Solanales > Solanaceae > Nicotiana > Nicotiana otophora. Next base: position 27,495 of record AWOL01S0019200.1, on the reverse strand, counting down.
GATTAAAATAAAGTTGGGGGGAGGGGGGTTAAATAGCCGTTGGGACCGTTTGGCCCGCTAAGGGACCGGTCTAGTCCCGGTTCCTGGCCGGCCCAAATCATAGGACAGGCCCACGAGACCGGCCCAGGACCACTAAAACCGGGCCAAACGGTCCTGGCCCGTTTAGCCCGTTTGGCCCATTTGGCTCGCGGCCCCGGGCTGGTCCCCGGCCTGGACCGGCCCACTTGCCACCCTTACGTACAGGTAATGTAAGTGACCCGCCTTAGCCTCGTCACTACTTCGTCGAGGTTAGGCTCAGCACTTACCAGTAGATGGGGTCAGTTGTACTGATACTACACACTGCACTTCTTGTGCAGATTTTGGAGTTGGTCTCAGCGGCGTACCATAGACTTGCTCAGATTTCAGTTACTCCGAGGAGACTTGAGGTATAACTGCACGACGTCCGCAGTTCTGAAGTCCCCGTCTACTTTACTTTAGCTGTGTGTTTATTTCTAGACAGCTTTATTTTATTCAGGCTCTTATTTGTATTATTCTAGAGGCTCGTGCACTTGTGACACTAAATTTTGAGATGGTATTTAGACACCGTTGTTTTTATAGATTATTCACTATATTTCAGACTTTACTTCCACAATTGTTCTTTGTTATTAATAAATTTAAAAATTATTTAAAAATTATTTAAAAATTATTCTAACGTAGGCTTGTCTAGCAAGTGAAATGTTAGGCGTCATCACGATCCGAAGGTGGAAATTTCGAGTGGGGACATTTGGCCTATTGTATTATCCAATAAGACAAGGTGGGTTGCTCTGATAGTAAGCACCCTCCACTTCCAACCAAGAGGTTGTGAGTTCGAGTCACCCCAAGAGCAAGGTGGGGAGTTCTTGGAGGGAAGGATGCCGAGGGTCTATTGGAAACAGCCTCTCTACCCCAGGGTAGGGGTAAGGTCTGCGTACACACTACCCTCCCCAGACCCCACTAGTGGGATTATACTTGGTTGTTGTTGTTGTTGTTGTTGTTGTATTATCCAATAAGACATGACTTTTGCGACAAACCTTAAATAATAGAATATCTATTTAAATATTTGATACTTCATAAAAACAAACTAAATCATTTATAACTTCTTCTTTTTTCAAGTACACCTTTTAATTAGAATGTTAATTAAGTTAGAAATTTTGAATAAAAGAAAAAAGTTAGCCATTTAAGGGAATATAATTGAACAATTTAGTACATGAGCATAAGCTTTTCATTTTTTGGTTGATGAAATCGAAAATCCAGCAACAAAATTAATTAAAACAAACTAGTAAAGTGAAAAAGAAAAAAAACTTATGCGGGGCGGGACAGAGCGAGTAGACGTGGGTGTAAATACTATGCGAGGCGGGGCGGAACAAGGCGGATTGAAATCTTCACGGTTTTATGCGAGTTTGCCCCGCAACCGCACTGCACTGTTTGCCGTGCAATAGCTTATAGCATCAATGATTTGACTTATAAGTAGAAAATTACCAACGATTTTTTGGGTTCAATCTGGTTATAATAAAGAGTATGACTATGTACGCACAAGGCCAAAAAATTGAACATACAAGGCAACAATCTTGATTTGATGTCATTACAAGAAGCAGACGAATTAACCATAGACTTTGTTTTTGTGTTAGTCTTATTAGCTTTATTATTATGATAAAATTATCATGAATGTTCTTGTTTTAGCAGTTTTAACTTCATATTCACTTGGCCCACAAGAATTAACTGAATTAGTCGGATGAGTGGTTTTTCACATGGGAGTTTGTGACCGATTCCCTTATCAACAACCTACTCAGTCAGTGTGGTTTATAAACTATTGTACGGTAAAACCTTACATGTACCGGATGTTTACACCTAGCTAGGGATGTCAATGGATATTTAAAAATCGACTAAACCGACCGAACTGTACCGTACCAAACCATTTTTAGGTTTCTTTTAATAAAACCGACGGTTTTTATATAAATCTATAACCGTACCGATAATGTCATGACCCAAAATCTCAACTGTCGTGATGGCACCTATCTCAATTCTAGGCAAGCTGACAATCTCAATAAACTCCCATATTTTTTATTTTTAAAAATAAAATAATTAAATTCAGCGGAAAAAAATTCACAAATACATATATAAATACTCCCAAAACCCGGTGTCACTGAGTACATGAGCATATAAATGAATACAAAGTCTGACTGGTAAAAATCACTGTCTGAAATATAGAACAGTGCAATAACTAAACAGGAAGAGAATCAAGTCTGCGGTCTTCAAGCAGCTACCTTGATAGTCTCCAACGGAAAGAACTCTGAATTCTAACAGCCGTCATATCCGGGAGCACCTGGATATTCACACGAGGTGCAGAGTGTAGTATGAGTACAACTAACTCAATAAGTAACAAGACTAACCTCTGGGCTGAAAGCAATGACGAGCTCTGCAGGTACAATCCAGTATAAATAATGGTACAAAACATAGACATGCTTTCAAATTTAACAGTTAAATTCAGTACAAGTAAAATAAATCAATACTGCATGATATGAAGAATATGACATCTAAGTAAAAGGACCTCATGTAAATACTGGTCACAAATTATCCGGTCACTCGGTACTGTTTATGATCAATCCAGCCCAAGAGTGTTCCAACCCGTATATAAATGTACATCAACTGACAGTCAGTCACCTAATACCGTATAAGGCCAATCCAGCACTGGAATAATTTATCCCTAAATATAAATGATACGGACAAGATCCATGTCCAGGTAAACTCATTACAATACAAATAAGTAAGGCAAGTCCATGCCCTGGGAAATCCATCCCAAATATACATAATCATCTACGCTCACTAGGGATGTGTACAGACTCCGGAGGGGCTCTTTCAGCCCAAGCGTAATACAAAGCCAATATAGCCTACTGCAGGCGGGCAGTTCCGATCCGTATAATAACAAAGCCTATAAGGCCTTCTGCAGGTGGGCAGCCCCGATCCATAAAAGAGTAAAGCCTATAAGGCGTGCTACAGACGGGCAACCCCGATCCATATAATAATTATGTATAAAGCCATTATGGCCTGCTGCGTTGCGCAGCTCAATCCCATAAATATTCTCACAATGGACAATTATTACTGAGTGTGAAATGTATATTTTTCAACAATTAATTCAACATCAACACGACCCCATGGGTCCCAAAATATTGGCATGTAGCCTAAACATGATCTTTAATAGGAGCCTCAGCTCAATTTCTCTAATACGTGCCACATGTTCAGATAATAACATGATTCATTAATCTTACAGCTGCACAGGATTTATTCAAGACACAATTTATATGGTGCACGTCCACATGCTCGCCACCTATAGTAAGTGTCACCTCTAAACAATTTATATCATACCAAATTCGGGGATTTATATCCTCAGAAACAAGTTTAGAAGTGTTACTTACCTCAAACCGTGTAATTCTTTACTCCGGCATGCCTTTTCCTCGTGAATTGGCCTCCAAACGCCTCAAATCTAGCCACAAATAATTCGATTCAGTCAATAAAATTTATTGAAATTATTTCCATAAGAAAATGCTAATTTTCCATAAAAATCTGAATTTTAGCTCAAAAGTCGCCCGTGGGGCCCACATCTCGGAATCCGGCAAAACTCTAAAAATCCGACAACCCATTCAATTACGAGTCCAGCCATACCAGTTTCACTCAAATCTGATATCGAATCGACACCGAAATCTCAAAAATTCGTTTCTATGAGATTTCTAAAATTTTCCCAAATTTCAATCTCAAAACACTAATTAAGGGGTGAAAACTAATGATGGATTCATGTAATCTAACCATAATTAAGTTAAAAACACTTATCCCGATGTTTTCTCTGAAAATCTCCCAAAAATCGCCTCTTCCCAAGGTCCAATTTGACAAAAATAGAAAATGGGACGAAGTCCCCTGCTTTATAACTTACAGTTCTGCCCAGGACCTCGGCCTTCGGTCTTTGACCTCTATTTTCTCCAGCCTCGATTTTTATGACCTCGATTTTTTTTCATGATCTCGGTTTTTCATGGCCTCGATTTTTCCAGCAGCAGAAATTTCCAGCAGTTGTTTAAGTCCAAATATTTTATCCGTTAACCATCCGAAACCTTCTGGACATAAATCATATATGAATTTCAATCATAAAACACGCTACGGACCTGCTCGCGCATTCAAAATACTGAAAAGAGGTCATCTTGACCCGATATTGACCATGGTCAAATTCTCAAATTGCTTAACCTTACTAGTCTCTCAACCAATGATCCTAAAAAAAATACACCCAAGCCCCTCAGGACCTGTCAAATCATATCAACAAGTCCTATAACATCATACGGACTTAGTTGAAACCTCAAACCATATCAAACAATGGTAAAACCATGAATCATACCCCCAATTCAAGCTTAGGGAACTTAAGAATTTCCAACTTTTACATTTGATGTCTAAACCTATCAAATCAATTCCGATTGACCTCAAATTTTGCACACAAGTCATAAATGACATAACGGAGTTATGAAAATTTTCAGAACTAGATTTCGACCCCGATATCAAAATGTCAACCCCCGATCAAACTTTTCATAAATTCAACTTTCGCCATTTCAAGCCAAATTCCACTACGGACCTCCAAATAATTTTCCGGACACGCTCTTAAGTTCAAAATCACCATACGGAGCTATTTGAATCATCAAAACTCTATTTTGGGGTCGTTTACACATAAGTCAACATCCCGTCAACTATTTCAACTTAATCTTCCAACATGTAATTTATTCTTCCAAGCTAACTCCGAAATACCTTAAAACCAAAACCGACAATTCACACAAGTCATAATACCTCGTAGGAAGTTATTCAAGACTTCAAATAGTTGAAAGGAGCGTAAATGCTCAAAACAACCGGTCGGGTCGTTATAAATAATTAAGGTAGATTTTTTATTTTATGAAAGTAAACCGAAAACTGTACCGAATAAATTTAAATGGGAAAATAATATTTATATATTAAGTTTAAAAATAGTAAAACATTAATTTTTCCTTAGGCATTGGAATTATGAAAACGGTTAAAAGGCAACAAGTAATTAAACTCAACATCCAAATTCCTAAACCTATTATACTACTCCTATTGAACTAAACTATTTCCAGCATATTTACTAGTAGGACACAAGGTATTCTAGCGAATGAGTAGCAAACTACAATGTATTGAATATGTTTCCTTTCATATGATTTAAATTTATATTTTCAAATATTTAATCTTCTATATACTTTATTCTTAAGTCCCAACTTGCTTAATATTTTTTCACTCGTGTGATTTATATTTATTTTTGTCTTTGCTTAGTTTTTTTTATGCTTGATGTATCTATACTCTAGTCATCTTTCATGTTTTCTTAATTCATCACCCTTTAAATAATAAAAATGTCTATTGAGTTTTGCTAAGTCCTATAAAAGTACGTATGTTATTGCATTGTGCTTCTACTAATGACTTTTAAATGATATTTAAGAAAATACCGAAAAATTACCGAACCGAACCGTACCGATACCGAAGAAAAAACTGATATGATTGGTACGGTTTCTAAAAGTCTAAGTTTGGTTATACATTATAGAATACCGAAAAAATTGGTACGATACAAATTTTATAAAATAACCGGCCGAACCGAACCATTGACACCCCTGCACCTAGCCAATTAATAAATGACATTTTTCACCTTATTTAACTAGAACTAATGGTCTTTAATCATAGTTAACTCCCCTTTGTTTTGCACGTAATCTTAAATAATAATATCAAAATAATACTACTTACTTAATATTATAGCTATTTCTGTTAAAAACTTAACGATACACTAAATAAATCGAAAAGAATGAACAATGCCGTTAGTAAGCAAATGAAGTATAAAACAGTAGGGCATCCAAATCTCCTTTCTTTTTCATACATCAAAGAAAACATGTTTTGCTGATGTGAGAGCTTGCTATTGCATTAATCAAATAATTTTTCTGAATGTATTATAATAATCACAAATCTTTATTGATTTTTCCAAAGTCTTGTCAAAATTTAGTATTTGTTTCACAATTTTCAATTGTTTCTCGACTCTCCTCCTCTAGATAAGTAACCCCATACTTCCCCTTCTTCCCATACGAACTTTCATAATTACTCTTTTGATCTTTAATGGACAAATAAAAGTACGAAGACATAAGATGTAGAATGCTAGAAAATGTTAACGTTAGTTATTCCGATTTTCTACCTATTTAAATTTTTTGTTTATTAAAATTAAAATATTTAATAGACTTAGAACTCCTAATAAACTTTTGTTTATCTCTCACGGTTAACTAGACTTGGTGTAAACACCCGGTTGCATATTGAGCAGGTTGCCCATCCGAAGAGTAGCGAATGCATATTTTCCTGATAATTCTCCAAAGAAAATTCATATTGACTTGTTTGCCTCATAACATATGTTAATTAGTAGCTTGTTTCGCATCACAAGTATTAAGAGTGCTGTCACGACCACAAATTCCCTCTGTAGGATGTCGTGATGGCACCTAATCTCTAAAACTAGGTAAGCCTAACAATGCGGAATAATAATAAATATCTGAAATAAATAAACTACAATTCAAATAATTTCAAGTCCCAAAATCCGGTAGNGTCCGGGAGCTCGATTTGTCAGGGAGCTCGATTTTGACAGGGAGTCCGAGTTTTGACAGGGAGCTCGATTTTGACAGGCAGTCCGATTTTGACAGGCAGCTCGATTTTGACAGACAGCCCAATTATGGCAGGCAGCCCGATTTTGGCAGGCAGCCCGATTTTGACAGCATTTCCAGCAGAAAAATTGCAGGAGCTTTTGTAGCAGTTACNAAAGCAACATAAAATGATAGAAGGGGACTTCGGAGTCTGCGGACGCTGGCAGATATACCTCGAAATCTCCGTGCGCAGGTAACTTACTGACGTCTAGGCTGGTAAGATGTACTNGATCCGTTAACCATCCAAAACTCACCCGAGGCCCTCGGGACCTCAACCCAATACACCAATAAGTGCTAAAACATCATAANACAGCGGTACCCAGTAAGTGCCAAGCCTAACCTCAGTAGAGTAGTGACGAGGTTAGGTGAGGCCTTACTCAAATATAATAATGGCATGGTAAAATGTTTAACAATATAATAAAATAAAATAATATTGGAAATGAATCAAGTAGTATGTCACCATTTAATTACACAAAATAATGACAAATGATATCTCGTGGAAACAAAACAGAATTTTCTTTCAACATTAAGAATATCACAACAAATAATCAAGGCAACTGCGGCCATAAATCAATATCAACAAGGGCACTCCCGAGGTACCGCCTCGTAGTCCCAAATCATAAATAAATTTACAATATCACATTTCCTTATCTCACCGCATGCGTATCAATATACCACCCAGACCTTATACCACCGCAANTCTACATTCGATGTCGAAACCTATCAAATCAAGTCCGATTGACCTCAAATTTTGTACCCAAGTCATAAATGACATAACGGAGCTGTGAAAATATTCAGAACTAGATTCCGACCCCGATATCAAAAAGTCAACTCCTCGGTCAAACTTCCAAACTTTAAATTCCTATTTTAGTCATTTCAAGCCTAATTTCACTACAGACTTCCAAATAAAATTTCGATCACGCTCCTAATTCCAAAATCACCATACGGAGCTGTTGGAATCATCAAAACTCTATGCTGTGGTCGTTTGCACATAATTCAACATCCGGTCACTATTTAAACTTAAATTTTTAATTCTTTTCATCAAAAATCTGTATCTCGAACTAAGGACCTCAGAATTTGATTCCGGGCATACGTCCAAGTCTCAAATCACAATACGGACCTACCGAAACTGTTAAATTACTAATCTGAGTCCGTTTGCTCAAAATATTGACCAGAGTCAACTCAGTTGAGTTTTAAACATCTAATTCACATTTTAATTCATTTTTCACCTGAAAACTTTTCGGAAAATTTTACGGACTGCGCACGCAAGTCGAGGAATGATAAATAGTGTTTTTCGAGGTCTTAGAACACATAATTAATTATTAAATTTAAAAATAACATTTTGGGTAATCACATTCTCCACCTCTAAAACAAACGTTCGTCCTCGAATGGAGTTAGAAAAAGTACCTAACCTGGTGAATAAGTGTGGATAATGGCTACTTATATCAAGCTCGG
>AWOL01S0019198.1:17864-87618 GCA_000715115.1 Nicotiana otophora | reverse complement strand
GGGGGGGGGGGGGGAACTTCAGGTTGATGTTATTCTAAGGGACTTTCTTCTTTATTAAAAGGAGATTATGTAAAATGGATAATTGATTCTCATATTTAACAGTACCATAACTCAGTGGCGGACCCAAGATTTTATGCAAGCGGGTTCAATCTTAAAAATACATAACTTTAGTCGTAAAATAGTAATTGTTAAATGGGTTCAAATAAAATATTTATACAAAATTTATACAACTTTAATCTTAATTTATACATATATACATTATTATTTTTTGATGAAACGGGTTCGGTTAAACCCGCTGGCCCCAAATGAGTCCGCCACTGCCATAACTAATGAACATAATCAATAAAATCTTTGGTAATTACCAATTGAAAGTGTTGGTGGTTGATATGTAGTGATCATATGTTTCCCACTAGCATGGGATGGCAATTGGCAAATGTAATGATGCCTCCAGAAAGGCTGCTCTATCTTCTGACTTGGAATCCCACTTCGGTCAGTTACTAAAGTTACACTTGTCTCATAAAACAGTTTAGTGCTTATGAAAAAATTAAATTATAATGGAAGAACTATACTAAGCATGTATTTCCACTTCAAAAATGTATAACTTTCGATTAAACCTATTGTATTTATACAATGATAGTTTAAATTTACTTAATGATAATATATCTAGATGTGATTTCTGAACATGTGAATAATGTGGAACAGATCTGGTGGAGGACTTACAATAACATACATTAAATATTCCAAAAGGTATGAACAATAATGGAAGGGTAACTAATAATAAATAACATTTAAGTAAATAGGAGAAGTGGTTCATCCAATAATGAATGAACTAGATGATTATTCTTCCTGACAATGATGAGTGACAGATAAATCCTAAAATGTTCGAACTATTATGAAAAAGTGTAGAATAATATGAACAAGAATCTTTATGAAAAGGTAATTTTTATATCTTTTACAAGAGAAAGAATCTTTATCAGAAGTCTGTTCTTATCTAGTGAATCTCCCTCTTTCCTTATCCTTTTCCTCCTTATATGGGAAGTCTCCTTAAAAAACTCTAATAATACATAGTACATGTGCCCAGAATATTTTTTAGATTATTCTTTCTATTATACTATTCTAAAAACTAGTTGTTACAGCCCTTTCCACGGCGCTCGAGCTCGGTCATTGTTGACATCCCAACCACGAGCTTCGCCGTTACCTGATCGACCTCGATTGATTCTTCCCTCGATATTACCTCGCCCTAAATGCTCGGCGGTAGATTTTGACCTATACAGTTAGTCCCTCCGCTTATTGAGGCCGTCCTCATACGACATCGATGAGCGGATTTTGTTGGTTATGGTCGAGAAGAGTGGACGAGTGGATCGGGCAGTTAAAGTTGGGGCGAGCTGGCAACGTGGTCTTTCGTGAGCCGCAACTTTCGGGGTTATGTCGTTTCTGCACTAGAATGACGTCATGACATCATGTGTCATTATGGCACGTTTTTCCGATGCTTTGCTTCATTTCCCATGCGACTGTCAGTTGGGGCTGCCATTTCGATTCCAGTGCTGGGTAATGATGGCATAATCTCTTGGTTTCGATGCTCGAATTCTTATAAATAGAGATGTGATGACATTCATTTGTTCTTTACGTGTTTTTCTCATCAAAACCTTTTGCCTTCTTTTCCTTCATCCATTATTATGTGTTTTCTTTCCTAGTTTTAGTGATTCATGTTGCTTCTAATCCTTCTTTACATGAATATACTTTCTCTCATCAAAATTATGGTTAATGTATCCTCTGGTTCCGGTGGGGAGACTGACCTTGTCCCTTTGGCGGTGCTTATGCCTCCTCACGCTGATGGCGTCTCTATTGCCATCGAAGATGAGAACTTTCATACGGTGGAGGAAATAGTTCCTCGTGGCGAGAAAGTTAGGTCTGACTTCTTGAAGACGAGCCCAAGGTCTCTAAGTCGATGATGAAAGAAGCCGATCTAGCAGAGTTTAGGGCAAAATTCAACATTCCTGTCCGCATCGATTTGGTCCCAGCAGGGCGCGATGTGGTACAAATCCACCACCCCGGGTATTGCGCGTTCTATGCATATCCCTTCTAGGTTGGATATGTTCTTCCTCTTCTCCCATTGGCAGAGGAATTTTGTCGCTAATATGGCGTGTGCCCAACTCAACTTGCCCCATATATCTACAAGCTCATCAGGATGCTTACTAAATATGCGGACTTAGCCGGGGTCGAGATTACACTCTGGCATCTGATGCAACTCTTCACCCCTAGTTTCTATAGGGGACAATGTTGAACCTTCACCATCGAGCAGGCAAATTCCTGGTGGTGAAGATGGATGACAAGGCAAATCGACAGTTTTGGCATAATTGTTTCTTTGTCAGAACCGAAGATGTGGTGGCCAACGCGGACGGATTCCCCGAGACTTGGAATTACACTCGTAAGCGTCTATTCTTCTTTTGTTAAAACATTTGATCAGTCTATTTTAGTCGTAGGCTCTGAACTTTTGTTCCCTCTTTGTTTAGCCAAAACTTTGCTCCCTCCTCTGGTCGGGGACATTTTTGATTGGGTTGGACGTGTTCTGCCTCACATCGTTGGAATTCGTGAGTGGTCAGACTTTTTTAAGAGGTTCGAGCCTGCTCCTTCCTTGGTCGGTGAGTTCATCTATATATATTTTTGCTGTTTTGGACTCATGGTCGCCTACTTATTGTAGTTTTCTCTTAGTGGTGGTGATAACCTTACTTTGATTTTTCTTTTCGAGCCCGAGGATCTTCGAGGAGGCCGAAGGCTCCTCCTTCTATATTTCGTAAGAGGAAGGTTGCCTCCGCTTTGGCGACTATTCCCATTATGACCGCAGCTAGGCTTGATCGATCAGCTGCTTCTGTTCCTTCCTCAACCGCGGCTAGGTCTGCTCGGCGGTCGGCCTCATCTACTGCTGCCTCAACAACGGTTTCTTCTCCGCCTGCGGATATTTCGACATCGAAGCTTATGACTTCCCCCTTGCACCGTCTTGTGGACGAGGAGGAGGAGTCGACACTGAGCGGCTGGAATTTGGTTCGCCGTAAGAGAAGATCGGTAGACGTTGGTGATGGGGTCGCCCGAGCGGTAGATTCAGTAAAGGATGATTTTGTCATCCGTGAGACAACGACCATAATTCCTGAGGACGACATCGAGCTGGAATCTAATGTTTCGAGATCGGTGGAAGCCATTGCGTATCTCTTCCCTTTGCGGCAGGTGGAGCCGAAGAGCTGGCCACTGTGGCTTCTCATAATTTGCGGCAGGAGGGGCCGTCGACTTCGCAGCCGGCTACCGATGCTTCTTCGCCGGCCGATGGGAGAGGCAAAGGCGTTACCGAGGATGGCTACGGGACGAATTCTGATATCAATACTGACGAGATGAGGATGATATATGAGGGATTTACCCAACTGGAAGGGGCCATGCGGACTATTGTGATCCCCATGGATCATGATTTATTGAAAGATACAGAGAATGTGCCTGTCTTTACTTATCAGTCCCATAGAATAAAGAGTAATGTGTTTCTCCTGTGCTTGTCTTTAGTGTTGTTCGGTAGACCCAGAGTTCCTATGGTAACATTTTCGGCCATAACCCTTTGGCGTCTTCAAGTTTTTTCTTCATGATGTTCAGTATCGACTTGTTGGAGGACTCTACTTATCCGTTGCCTACGGGGTGGTATGGCATCGAGAATATTCTTTTGATATGCCACTTCTCAAAAAATTCAGTGACCTTCTTTCCTGTAAATTGAGGTTCGTTGTTGCAGCTAATCTCTTTCAGGAGGCCGAACCAGCATACAATATTTTTCCATACGAAGGCGATCACTTCTTGTTCACGTATTTGGGCGAATGGACCGACTTCTACCCACTTAAAGAAATAGTCAGTTAAAACTAAAAGAAATCATATGTTATCTTGCCCTGCCAGGAGGGGGCCCACGATGTCCATTCCCCATTTGATGAATGACCAAGGGTAAGTGACTAAGTGGAGGTGTTCACCTACTTGGTGAATCATTGGGTCATACTTTTGGCATTGTTCACAATTTTTCACGAAGTTCACAGCCAAAGCCTGATTGCCGGAATGAGCTCCACAGTGGCCCTCGTGGACCTCTTCAAGGACGCGTCGCATCTGATTTGGGCCCAAGCATTTCGCTAGAGGGACACCGTATGTTCTCTTGTATAGGTCATTGTGAATGATGTTGTACCTGGCTGCTTGTATTCGCAATTTTTTCACCTTTTTAACACCTGGGAGTACGCCGTCCTGCAAGTATGTAACTATACGGTTGCGCCTGTCCCAAGTCAGGTTTATGGTTCTTACCTCGATTTGGTCTATTGATGAATTGAGAAGACGGACTACATTTCTGTCTCTGGTTGTAATGTTTTTGGTAGCTGCGGCTAATTTGGCGAGGCCGTCTGCCTCAGCGTTCTGTGCTCGAGGGATCTGGTCGAGTTAACATTCGTCAAACTCGGGCAGCAATTTGCAGATTTTATTCTGGTATATTTGCAACATTTGTTCCTTGATTTAGAAAGTCCCTGCGACTTCGTTGGCAATGAGTTGAGAATCACAGTGTAGTCTTAACCGTTTTTTCCCGTATTTGAGTGCTAGCCTTAACCCTACAATTATGGCCTCATACTTAGCCTCATTGTTAGTCATGTCCGGATACCTTATGGACATGCGAATCACTTCGTCTGTCAGAACTTCGAGTACGAGTCCCATCCCGGACCCTGACGTGTTGGACGCGCCATCAGTGTACAGGACCCAGAGGTCCTATATTTGGGAAGAAGCATGGGCGATTCAACTTCAGGCATTATTTTTACGCTGAAGTCAGCGACGAAGTCAGCAAGGACTTGTGACTTTATCGCTCTTCGCGGTTGATATGTGATATCTTTCTCGCTTAGTTCGATGGACCATTTGGCCAACCTGCCCAATAGCTCGGGTTTATGTAAAATACTTCTTAGGGGAAAAGTCGTGATAACCGATATGGGATGGCATTGGAAATATGATCTAAGCTTTCGTGAAGCTACAACTAAGACGAGGGCTAGTTTTTCAAGGTGAGGGTATCTCATCTCGATGTCGATTAGTGTTTTGATAATGTAATAGATGGGAGAGTGCGTACCTTTATTTTCTCGGACCAAGACGACGCTCATAGCTACTTCAGATACATCGAGGTAGACGAGGAGGTGTTGTCCTGACAAATATACTTTTAACTCCTTCAAGGCTCGTATACACTCAGAAGTCCCTTGGAGGTGATTATCCTGCTTTCTTACGCCGAAGAATTGTGGCACCTATCTCACAATCGCGAAACGAACCTTGAAAGGGAGGCGACACGACCGGTCTACCCCTAAACCTGTTTTTTGGTGGTCAAGTGCTATGGTATCCCTTCAATGGCTTTGATTTGATCAGGGTTGACCTCGATACCTCGCTGTGATACCAGGAAGCTTAAAACATTTCCTAAAGCCACGTCGAACGCACACTTTTCGGGGTTCAGTTTCATTTCATGTGGCCTGAGTATGTCGAAGGTTCCTCTCAAGTGGTTGATGTGATCTTATTTCTTTTCGGACTTGACCAAAATGTCATTTGTGTAGACTTACATCGTTTTGCCGAGTTGGTCTTTGAACATCCTCGTCACTAACCTTTGGTAAGTCACCCCTGCGTTTTTCAGCCTGAAGGGCATGACCCTGTAGTAGTACGTCCCTTGATGGGTGATGAAATTGGTTTTCTCCTGATCATTTTCTTCCACGATGATTTGGTTATAGCCCGAGTAGACGTGCAAGAAGCTCAGTAGTTCATGTCCGACCGTTGCGTCGATGAGTTGGTCGATATGGGGTAACATAAATGAATCCTTGGGGCATGCTTTGTTCAAATCTGTGTAATCTACGCACATCCGCCATTTCTCATTATTCTTTTTCACCATGACCACGTTGGCAACCCATTGGGGGTATTTCGACTCCCTGACAGAGCTATTTTCCAATAGTTTTTCTACCTTTTCGCGTACCGTATCCTTAATTACGGAGTTGAACTTACGCCTAACCTGCCTCACCGGGAGATGGAATAGATTGACATTTAGCTTATGCGTGGCGATTTCCTTTGGGATTCCTAGAATATCTGCATGGCTAAAAGCAAACAAGTCTAGTTTAGCAGTTAAGAATTGACGAAATTTACTTGGTTCCTGAAGTTTGCAGCTGATGTAAGATTTTTTGCCATGGTCGTTGCTGTCTAATTGGATGAGATCTAGGTCTTCAACCGCATCAGGGTCTCTGATGACGTCCTCGCTATCATCACATACCGACCTCGACCTTATTGATTGCTATGCCTCTTTTTCTTTGTCCTTCATTTGTTGAGTGACTGTACAGTCTAGGGAGATGTGGTAGCATTCTCGGGATGTGCGGTATTCCCCTCGTATACTGAATATCCCCCATGGAGTTGGGAATTTGATGGCTTTGTACAAGCTGGAAAGGATGGCTCTCATGGTGTGTATCCATGGTTGCCCTATTATGGCATAGTACGCTGTGTCTTGGTCTATGATATGGAATGTGGTGTAGAGATTGACGCCACCGGCCGGGACAGAGAGTATGATTTCGTCGGATGTTCGCTCAACTGCATTGTTTAAACCCGTTAGCGTGATGCAATACGACACTATCCTATCTTCGAGTTGCATTTGTGCAAGCACTCAAGGGTGGATAATGCACGTGCCACTCCCATCGTCTACCGTAATGCGTCTCACATCGGTATCTAAAATTCATAAATTGATAACAAGGGCATCATAGTGAGGGAAAACTAAACCGTTGGTATCTGAATTATCGAATATGATATTTTCTTCAAGTTCATCATACCGTTCATGGGTTATTGACCGTTTGAGCTTGTGGGTTGTGGTGAACTTCACACTATTGATGGAAGCATCATCACCACCGCCGATGATCATATGGACGATGTGAGTCAGCGAGGGCGACTTCGGCCGTCCTTGATATTTTTCACGACCTCTGGAAAAGTTAGTCTTTCCCCTGTCGCTCAGCAACTCTTTTAGGTGTCCCTGTCGTAGCATGTTTATGACCTCCTGTCTTAGGGAGATGCGATCCTCGGTTTTGTGCCCTCGCTCTTGATGGAACTCACAAAGGACGTCCGACTTTCTGGTACTTGGGTTCGACCTCATCTTTTGTGGCCACTTTACCTTTGGTCCGAGCTTTTTCAAGGCATAGACTATTTCTGTAGGTGACACACAAAAATTATGAGCGGATAATAAATGGGGCATACCTCTTTCATTCCGGTGAGTCCCTGTCCTTGATCTGGGTGGGACCTATACATAGCGGGAGGAGGACCGAATGATAGCTCTGACATATGGTAAATGTCGTTCCCTGTTTGATCGCGGAGTTACGAGGTCCCTTATGATATTATTCCTTCGATCTTCTCTGGATTCGGCATGTACCGAGGTCAATCGATGAGTCAGTCTATTGAGATCGTCCTCGTTTGCTCGGACCTCTGCACAATACGCGTTATGTATTTCATCCCAAATAGTTTGTTGTGTATGTCATCCCAAGTAGTTGGGGGTACTTCATAAGCCGACTTAATAACTTTCTTGTTGCCTTTGAACCATTTCTGCTCAGCCCATTTTGAAAGGCTGTGACTGCCATCCCTTCCGATACGTTTGGCAATATCATTCTTACTCGGTTGAACCGGGCGAGGAAGTCCCTCAATCCCTCTCTCTATTATTGTTTAATAGCAAATATGTCGTTTACTCTTGCCTCAGTCTTCTTGTCCCCAGCATGGGTCGTTACGAACTTGTCGGCCATTTGTTCAAAAGTTTTAATGGAACGTGCAGGCAGTTGTGAATACCATGTCAATTCTCCTCCCGTGTGGGTCTCGCTGAAATTTTTCAACAAAATAGAGGATACTTGTTCCTTGGCGAGATCATTGCCTTTCACGGCAGTGACGTAGTGAGTCACATGGTCGGTCGTGCCATCATATATTTTTAGATAGGGCGACATCTTAAAGGTTTTTGGTATGGCATGTGGGGCGGCGTCATCACTATATAGCTTCTCGACGAACCGACCGACATCTCTCTTTGGCAAGAGCTTAGGGGCGCCCGGTATCTTATCGACCCTTTCTTGGTGTTCTCTCATTTGGTCCCAAAGCGCTTTGTTCTCACTCTCTATTTCCTCCATCATTTTCAGAATAGTTGCGAGAGTGTCGTCACCTGCAATATTAATGATATTGTGAGTAATACCTGTCATTGAGGGAGGAGAAAATTGGTCATGTTGCTCGTCTGCTGGTTGCATAACGCAAGTCCTTGTATTTTCTGTAGCCGTGTCCCGATCGGGCTTATGGAGGACGCTGGTTAGCATATCAGTTAGCCAAGCCTCAAGGAGCTTTTTTACAACTGGGTTTCTCCTGCGCCATGGATGTGAAGGCTCCTTTACCAAAAGATTTTGTGACGCTGCAGTGAGGAAGAGGTGATCATCTCGTCCAGGGGAGGCGTTGGGTGTTGCGTTTCCGTCTGTTGTTTCACAACTCTCGTTGATGATGTTCGTGAGGTTGGTTGGGAGGTCACTTATTACTCTCGTCCTTTCTTCTATGTTACATGCCATATTGGATTTGTACATGCAAATGTAGGAGATCTTGTTCTTAATTTTTTTTTACGTTAGTGGTCCGTGTTAGTTATAGATCTAGAGGAAATTAAAAATTTAACTAAGAAATCCCCACATGCGGCGCTAAATTGTTCGACTAAAAAGTATAATTTTCGGTTAAAACTATTGTATTTATGTAATGATGGGTTAAACCTAGTTAATGATAATATCTCTTGATGCGATTTCTGAATATGTGGATAATGTGGAACAGATCTCGTGGGAGACTTACAATAACATGCATTAAATATTCCAAAAGGTATGAGCAATAATAGATGAATAACTAGCAATAAATAACAATAAATGACATTTAAGTAAATAGGAGAAGCGGTTCACTGAATAATGAATGAACTAGATGATTGTTCTTCTTGACAATGATGAGTGACATATAAATCCTAAAATATTCGAACTATTCTCGAATCTGATGGGAAAGTGTAGAATAATATGAACAAGAATCTTTATGAAAAGATATTTTTTGTATGTTTTACAAGAGAGAGAATCTTTATTAGAAGATTGTTCTTATCTAGTAAATCTCCCCCTTTCCTTGACCCTTTTCCTCCTTATATGGGACATCTCGCTAAAAAACTCTAATAGTACATAGTACATGTGCCTAGAATATTCTTTACAATATTTTTTTTATTATACTATTATAAAAACTAACCATTACAATCCTTTCTATGGTGCTCGAGCTCGGTCATTATTGACATCCCGACTACGAGCTTTGCCGTTTCTTGATCGACTTCGATTAACTCTTCCCTCGATACTACCTCGCCCTAATTGCTCGACGGTAGATTTTGACTTAAGGGGTTAATTGTCTTGGTATGTGATAACAAATCTTATCTTTGGAATATGTTCATCTCATACAAATTCTTGATTAGAGTTTTGTGATGCCAATTTTCCACTCAGTTATAAAATTTATAGTTTAATGCTCATATTTGCACATGGTATGACCAATATGCCCATCCAAAGTTGCTGTTCTATATACATCTAAGTGAAACTTGCCAGAATTCTTATTATCTTGGTTTGGTGCAGAATTCATCGCAAACTCATGAACTAATTTTCCTGCATTCGCTATTCACTTCATATAGAATTGAACATTCTTTAAAATATTACTCCCTCCGTCCAATTTCATGTAACACTCATTCTTTTTTAGTCAATTCCAAAAAGAATTATATCTTTTAATATATAATAACTATTCAACTTTAGATTTTTCTTTTTGCCCTTAATGAGATAATTTCTCTGACCACACTAATTCTATGATTTGTTTTAGACCACAAGTTTAAAAAAAGTCTTTCTTTATTTTTTTAATTTAGTGACCTGTCAAACACCTTCATATAAATTGAGATAGAAAGAGTACTTAGTCTTAGTGTCAATATTCTCCCGTTTGGTTGATTAGTCATCCGAACTTTATTAGGAAAATGACATTATATAGCCACTCTTGAAATAAAAGCCAAAAAATATATATATTTTATATATTTTTTTATATACATGCATATTTTGTATGTTATCTATAAAAAAATATATAAATTTTATACATTTTTGCGGGTACATAGTTTAAGCTGCGGGTTAAAAGTAATCTTTGCCCAACTTTATTCATAGCTTGATATAACCATTCTTGATCATCCCCTCTAAACTCCAGTTGTCTTGCACACTCTTGACAGTCCAATATGCCCATCCAAATGAAGCAAGCCCATATACTCTTAACTGAGCCTTAGCAAATTCTTGGTACTCCTCTTTTGATAACTGGTTTCACTTCCCATTCAGCTATCCATTCCCCTGAAAACCATATAGTAAACTGCTATAACTTAATCTCCAGTAGTAGGCTTTTCGGATCAGCTAGACCTAATGATCTTCATCCTTGTCCTATGGACCATTTGAAATAGTGAGACATACTTTTGTCTATTGTGGAGTAGAAGAAAACTTCTTTTGATTTACCAACCAAAAAAAGGACCACCATTTGACGTGGTCACAAAGTTTAGTTGCATATTTTGACCGACTGTCAAATTCTTGAAATAGTAATGCACATCAATGGCCGAACCCTTTAAGCTACTAGCAAGAGGAAAAAGCTCTCTTGGATCAGAAGCATAAACTGTTGACGAGTGCTTGCGAACAGCTTCATAACCACCTCTGTAGTATTTGATTAGGTTCTCTCACCAAACACCAGGACAAAGTGTAGTTCAGAATCAAAGAAACTTGGATTCTTTGCATACCTAAATGTTCGAAAACTTCATATATTAAATCATTAAATCAAATATTGAAGAAAGAAATATTCTAGGTGTTAGTACTGTACCCGGTGCACCAAGCTCCCGCAATGCACGGGGTCCGGAACACAAAGGTCTATCGTACGCAATCTTATCCTGTATTTCTGCAAGAGGCTGTTTCAGCTACGCCAAGGCTCCCCTTCATGTGTTAGTACCATACGTAGTTGTTAAAAAGTCTATGACATGAATCCTAAGGAAGGATATTGCATATTATCTAGTTTAATATAAGTCCTCGTTTGCTAGTAGGATATTCTAATACTTACATAATAAGATACATGAAGATTCAGATTTCAGACTGATGTTTGAGTTCAAAAGCTAAACTATATTGTAACACAGAAGAAAATTTGCTTTATCTGCTATGTTCACTCGATAAATGGTTAACCTGTAGTAGCAGATCAAGTCATGTTTTCATTATGTTTTGTGCAAAATATCATTTGCAGGAGTTCTAGTGATATATATAGCTCAATTTGATGGTACAAAAAGTTAAGGAGACAGAAGAGAATACACTCACCAGAATCCCAAAGAACACAAATATTTTGTAATTAGAGAAGGCCAAAACAAATATATATACACATGTTTTTGTCTGTATTCTGAAACCAGATTGCCAAAAGATGAGGAAAGAGAGAACAAGGATCTGTAAGGTGTTTATCTTCTTCTATTTATGAGTTTGAACTTGAGTTTCCATACTAGTTACAATCCAATCCACACTCTTCAAGAATTGGACCATCAGATTTTGCCAAAAATGGATCAATCCTTACCCACAAAAGTGAAAATATGGAAGCAACTAATATTGACCAGACAATGATGATTGTAGGAGTTCTATTCTGTCTACCTAAAAGTCCTTTCAAGAATGGATAGAGATGAACAATCACCCAAAAAGCAAAAAACAGCTTCCCAAATAAAGCCCCCCATGACTTATACCCATTGTTTATAGCATTGGAAATGCCAGCAACAACTCCTATAATGTTTATTATTAGCAATGTGGTTGGTGGAATGAGAAGTGTTGTCCATTTGAATGCATAAAGCTCTGAGAATTCTTCATCATCTCCGCCTTTTGATGTTACTGTGAAGTTTGTATCCACCCCGGCTAATACTTTTAGTAAACCTTGGAACACAGCGAATAGATGTGCAGAAACGCCTCCGATCACCCAAAATTGTTCATTCCTCCACCATTCATCTATCCCTACTCCACTCCATCTCATTTCAAGAATACTAGTTGCAAATATGCAAATGAAAAGTGACAAAAACCACAAGCTAGCAGCATTGTTAAGCTGCAAGATTGAGCAAGAAAAACAGAATTAGATATCTTTCCTGATCAAGAGTACCTTAGTGCAGCTTGATCATGTATATAATAGGAAGTCTTTTTTATGGTTAGAAGATTTTGTACCTCAGGTGTAATGAATTTTCCTGTGAGCAAGCATACCGCAGGTAGAGTGCAATAAGCGACTAAGGGAAGAGAAGTGAACGGATAAATGGTGGCGTTTATGTATGAGAAACGTTCGAGCCAATTGAGACCACCACCATATCCATACCAGAGAGGGCAATGCCTGCTGAGAAAGATTTCAATAGAACCAAGAGCCCATCGAAGGACCTGGTGGAGACGATCTGATAAATTTATCGGTGCTGATCCTTTAAATGCAGGCCTTGTAGGCATGCAATATATGGATCTCCAGCCATGACAATGCATTTTGAAGCCTGTTAATATATCCTCTGTGACTGAACCATATATCCAGCCAATCTGCATTTTCAAAGCAGTTGGGTGGAAAGATTAGTACATTTGACAGTAGTTTGATACTTGTAGACAGCAAGAAACTTGAAGAGATGGATCTGAATTACCTCTTTTCCCCATTCTGTTTTATCTTCATAACAACAGCTTATTACATGAATGGCCTCTTTTACCAGGGAAGCTGGACTAGCACTTCTAAGAGTCCCACCATTTTCTCGCAGTGTTGATGCAACAAAAACTGGAGATTGCCCAAATTTCATTTCTAACTTGTGATCGGAGATGGAAGCTCGATAATCACCTGCTCAAGCCACATTTGAAATAAAACAATTGAAGGATATCAGTTAAATGGTATCAGCATAGCATGTAGAAGGATATCAGAAATGTGACTTTACCTTGGGTGTCCTCTTGAGAGACCACTAATACGAGGGAGTCTACGTCATTTATAAGAGGCTTCACCTCCAAATTAGGCTTCTTACTTTTCTTTTTCCTTCCGGAGCAACAGCTTTTGCAGCAGCACCACTTTAACCAGCAATTGCATGTCCTCATTGGAGCTTTCTTCTGCTTGGGTGCATCGAGTCCATAAAGCGCCTGGCGTCTGAACACACATCCAGTTCCAACATATATGGGTCCTTGAATTCCATCCAATCCTTTCATGTTAATCTGATTCATGTAAAAGCAATTATATGGTTACTCCAGTACAAAGAAATGTTAGAACAGATATGTAGTTTGTGATTGTAACAAGCTTGCACTTACATCAAAGAACACTGTGTTCCTATTAGCATATCGATCATTCTTGTCAATGCCATCAAACCTCTGAGGGAACTGAACATAGCAAACTCTTTTTCCAAGCGATGGATCCATCATGAAACACATAGCTTCCCTAATGGTTTTGCTGTTGTTAATATAGTGATCGCAATCCAAATTCAACAAATAAGGAGCATTAGTGAGCACAGCAGACACCCTGACCTGTAAAAAAGCTTTTAAGGTCATTAACAAAAACATAGTATATTGACTATAGAGTGGCAGAAGATACCGCAAAAATAAGTCTTTATGCAATACAAACCAGAGAATTCATTGCACCAGCCTTCTTGTGATGGTTGAACCCAGGTCTTTTCTCTCTGGATACATATACTAGTCGAGGTAATTCATTTCCATCTGTATCCAGTCCACCATTTTGGCCAAGGAAGACCTGTAAATGATACACATAAGAAGAAATTATTACAGCTAGATTGAACAAGAAAGAGGTAAGTAAAATAACCAACATTATATAGTGAATCCAATTTAAGCACCTGAATCATGCCGGGATGATCTCTAACATAATTCCCTGGCCAAGGAGTCCCATCCTGCATTGTCCACCCATCCTCGGGAACCTTTGGCGCCTTAGAAACCATAGCATTTATCCGTACTTTAAATTCCTCATAATCTCTCTGCAACATCAGGAAAA
Organism: Nicotiana otophora; assembly: GCA_000715115.1. Taxonomy (NCBI): domain Eukaryota; kingdom Viridiplantae; phylum Streptophyta; class Magnoliopsida; order Solanales; family Solanaceae; genus Nicotiana; species Nicotiana otophora. The sequence continues at coordinate 73,572 of AWOL01S0019198.1, read as the reverse complement.
CTCAATTCAAAATAAACACCAACCGAAAACCAAAGACAGTAACTTTTAGTTTAAAACCATGGAACAAGATTGTGGACTCATGATTATTTTACCTTCATTGCTCGTCGCTCTTTTATAAATGAAGTCAAAACCTTGTCTTGGAGATAATCCATTTTCTGAGAAAAATACGACTCAGGAGCCCGAGGCTCAATATTAAATTTCTTGCAGAAAGGAATCCATTTCTTTGCAAATTCAGCTGTTTCTGATAATGCTTCAAAGGTCAACATAGAAGCACCATCATCTGATACATAGCATGACACATTATCGACGGGGTAGTCCACAGCCAGAATGGACAAAACCGTGTTTGCAGTGACCAGAGGTGGTTCTTTCAGTGGATCTACTGTACTCACAAATACATCCACTGCAGAAAGTTGAGAAGGCTGGCCTTCCTTTTCATGTCTGAAAGACAAACTTCTACTAATTTTCAGGGGAAAGATATGTCTCTACATGACTTAGCCTAGCTATTAGCAAAGAGAATGTGAACTCGGAGGAAAAATTGGATAATGCTGACCTGAGGGACAATCGGTCAAGGTAAGTCTTTCTGCCAATGGGAAGCCACTTAGGGAATTGATCAAGGATCCATGACATAGCAAACCAAATTTCACAGATTACAGAAACTAGCCACAATCCATAAGCATCATTTACAGGATGAGAGACCCTATAATGAAAGAAAAAGCCAAGAACAACAAGCCGAATCATGATGATCATTCTATACGGGTTGATTTGGCTTGATGGAACTGGCATTTTCCTTGATAATGGTTGTCTTGCTTCATTCAACCTGATCTTGCAAAAAATAATGCGAAGATTAGCAAATTTACAATCTTATATAAGTGCTTGGATCTCTATCTGTCACAACAAATACATTGATATAGCAGCAGCATTTTCACAAACATATTAAATAGTTGTTAGCTGCTGCCATATTTATCAGAAGCTGGTAATGCCTATGTTTAACTCTTTATCTGATGATCTTCAGACATAAACTAAGACAGAGGTGATGGCTTCTGCAGAGCTTACACTGATAAGTCAAGTTCATCTTCATCTTCATCTTCATCCCCGCCTTTGTCACCACAATCTTTTGCCATCTGTAGCTTCTCTTGCTTTTGTTTCCAGATTTCCATCCTCTCCTTCCAAGCTATACTCCCATACCCGTAAGCAGCTAAGTCCTTTGAAGGATCCAGAGATCTTGGTTGCACTGCAGAGACTAATTTCAAGAGTTCACATCCATGCAGATTGATATTCTGATTTTGGATTCAATGTCTTATTATAGAGTATCACCTCTAGTGTTGGTATCCCGGGAGGAAAGGGCAAGTACCCTTTTTCTACCGAACGCTGCTGATCCCAGTGGTACTAACGCATGTTTTTCTGGGTCGATATCATTATCTACCTGCAACACGATGTGCCTACATTATCTTAGTCTTGTTCATAAATATATTGAGATGATAATGCATATATATGGATTAGTTTTTAAAATAATTTGTGAATGAGGTAATAGTGTTTTTACCATTTGACCACTGGTTAGCAAAGGAAGTTGTGAAGGTTGGTTTCTTGACTCATGAGAAGGCATGTCTAGCTCAAAGTGCTCAAAACCATAGCACTGAAAATCATGTTTCATGTGATCACTTTCAAAATTGAACTCATTTTCAACATCATCAATGTCATCTTCTTCCTCATCGCCGTGTACTCTAGGACAGCCTATAAAAGAGTTCACGAATCAGAAATATAGCAGTAACTAAATAGCTGAACATTTCACAGAAAATAAATGATCCATCATTACCTTTTAGACGTTTGAAACGTGTTTTGCACTGAGGACAGACTTGGCTACCTTCTCGGCGCTCATAATCATAACAAATTCTACAAACTGGAAAAGCACAATCATTGCAAGCTACAAAGGGCTCTCCATCTATTGTAAACCCAACTTCATCATCACATATTTTGCAAATTTGACTAAGCTGCTGCAATGGTGCCTGATGACAATAACTCAACATGATTAACCTTAATTGCATTCCTAATAATGCAACAAGAACTATAGAAATTACTTGGTCAAGTAAACAACTTACAGAAAATTCACCATCACGACGAATAACAACTATTTCATTCCTGTAGTGAGAACCAGCAACTAGACCAGCACTCACCTCCATGGAATAGATTTGGCCTCAAATGATATTCCAGATTTGATTCAAAATTTCAATCTTGAAACAGATGTTAGCTCAGATAGGTATATAGAATTACTCGCTTTCCGTTGCATGTGCGAACAACAGTCCCACGTTGGTAAAAGATTGAGAATCTACATATAAGATGTAGGAATACTCTGGAAAAAACCATGCGGACTTGGCCCAAAACGGACAATATTATGCCATATTAAGAGTATCATCGAGCTGGATCAGCCTAACATACTGGTATCAAAGCCAATGGTTCCATGAACTTAGTTCGAGGGGAAAACCTTTGGATCAAGGTGATACACCACGTGTAACTTAGTTCGAGGGAGAGATTGTAGGGTACTGTTAATGGTGTGACGCCTTTTGGGAAAAACCGTTTGTCCAAAGCCAAACACTTTCAGTGAAGGTGAGAAAGAACAGTGTCTAAGTAACATTCATATAATGACGGTGTCTTGATATAATTGTACTTTAGTAATTTTGCTGTCCAGTTACTGAGTCCATCAATGAAAAAAATTGAGCTTTACCAAACTTAATCCAACGGCAGCAATATGCTTAAATCATTTACAAAGATTTTACTGGGGTGGCAGAGTCAATTGTTACACTATGAAAAAAAAGACAAAATTTAGGAAGATGGAAAATTAACTACTAGTAAAGACAAAAGTCATGTCGTTATTTCCAACTGTTTTGTGCTGCTCTTCACGTCTCTCTCGCTCTCTTTATCTGTTTGAATTCTTCTCTTTACTCTGTCCTTGTTATCACCGAAACATTCTTGTGTTATTTTTGGCATTATTAAGGTATAGTTGTTCTTCGTTGACACAAGGAACACTTCACTTTACATCATCTTCTCCACCAATATCGTCACTAGGGTTGTATTTTTTCTCATTTTGGTTGCTTTGCACCGCCTGATCCAATGCTGTGTGTAAGTGTTTCTCGTCTTCCATAATCCTATATTAACTCTGTGAGTTGACATGATCAGTGAATTTTCGTTATTTTCTATGTACATAGTCTTCGTGTTTAGAAGGGAGTTTTGGATGAACAGTAAAATAATCTCCATCTGACCTGTAAGTGAAGGGTTCGAGCCGTGGAATCAGACCCTGCGCTGAACACTGGGTTGCCCTTTATAGTCTTTGTGTTTGATATTGATACTTCATATTCCTTATGAATAATATGAAATTATTTGTTATGCACTCTTTGATGTGATATATTAAAATGTAATTGTATAATTTTTAAGGAAATTAGTTGTTTATAAAAAGCTTTAAGGGATTTTAAGCATAATTTTATCTTTAACTATGTTAATGCATGCATTAATAGCCTTGGTATTGCTAATACAATACCAAATAGGTTACTATGTATTAGTTATATATAGGATAATACCAAATAGGTTGTATAACTAATACTTGCATTAGTAATACATATGTTGAAAAAGTATACCAAACAAGGGATTAGTAATATCAAAAGGTAATGCATGCATTGTTTTCTCTAATGCATCCTCCCAAACGACCACTAAGGGACACGCGTATTATCACGGTACTTAGAATTGAATTAGGGCTAGTTGTAGTAATGTGAATATATACGATTTTGATTATTGTTGGGATATACGATTAACCATGCGGTTTAGACATAGTATTGTGTTTTATTATTTATGGAACAATTATTTATTTAATTTATTCAACTCAATAAAGTACTATTTTAAATAGATCATTTGTTACATGTATATCCTTTAGTTATGTAGTAGACAATTTAGTGTATGGAGTCTTGCCTCATGCACAGAAGATTAAATTGTCGGTTCTCATAATTAATAAACTATGTTCACAATCAAAGATATTATTGGGCAAAATATCTTGATGATTGTAGCACAAGATTATCGTATAATTTGTCTTGATTATGGGAGTGGTTTTACTCCAACTTCTTGTGCCAGTATACTTAGTGTATATTGAGTGGACCAAATAGAGAAAAGATGTTTTTGTACTGAATATATATAAAATATTTTTTCTAATTCATTGAATGAGCTTATACTCCTAATCTTGATATAATTATTATGATCAATATGATTTATTTATTATTTTGATTTATTAAAAGGTACAATTCTATTCAGAGTTAGTGTATGCCTGATAGATTGGACAATAACGTATAACATTTGTGAAATAATAATTAGTTGATAGAATACATGATTCATTTTTGAGTTTGATGATACCCCTTTATGTAATCTTATAGGTTTTCATGTGAAAACCCGGCCGGTGAATTTTGTATCCGTCACATGAAATAGTTTAAGCGGAATTATAAAGGATTTAATTAGTTGATTAAATTAAATTGTCAGTGATTTAATTTAATTGACTGGTATTTGGGATCTTAACATGGGGAGTTAAAATAAGTGTTAGTGAATTTTCGAAATTCATATTGAGGAGTTTCAATTGCATTTTTTAGTGGAATAAACTGCAATTAATTATAGTAGGAACTAATTCATGCAAAATTTTGAATTAATACTATAATTAGTAGCCTCTTATTATTTTTGTGGTCACTGCTATACCTAGTAAAAACCTGGACTAATTTGGATAAAAAGTGACTTGGGAGAAAAGTCATTCGGTAGAGTTAGAGTTGGATTCTACTTGCACAAGCAGAATCCTACATGTTTTTGGAGCCATTTTTAACTGAAAAACGAGTCTACATAAGGAAGATATTTTTCACCCAATAACTCACTTTTAGAGTTATATTGTTCTTTCTCACTCAAAGCAATTTGATCCAAGGTCTTACTAAGACCATAGCAGAAGACCGTAGCCCTGGATTCTTGCTCTGTGGAGGACATGTGCAACGATTTCAAGAGGTTAGTGGTTTCTAATCTCGTAATTGTATCATTGTCTAGTTTACATGTATTTGATGTCTGAATTGTATGCTTGCTTCCGCTATGCATGTTCTAACAATTGGTATGAGACGACGTCTTACATCTAACTAGATAATGTAATACAACATGAATAGAGTAATATTAAAATGTGTTGTTTAATGATACATGTTTGGTATAATTATTCTATGTAAAAAACGTGACTTTTTTTTATTAGTATTTTAATTCTGAAATTATGAATTAATATACATATGCATAAACATTGGTGTTACATTTAATGACAATCTGTTTAGTTACGTTTTTGTCCATAATCACAGTGTTGCTTTGATAAAAACGTGGCTGTTTTGAATTCTATTAGTTCTGAAATTATGGATTATACGGAATTATGAACAGTGGCGTTTTGAACGGGTAAAAAATATTCTGTTTTTTTTTATAATTTTGTTCGAAAATAGTTTTTTTTATATAACACTATAATAATAATATTATTTTGAGTTCTGAAATCATGAATTAACATACATAAGTATATTATGTGATTTGAACGAGTCAAAATAATCAAAATCCTAAAAAACGCCAAAAATAGAATTCTACTAATAGGTCATGAATTTGGAATTCAGAAATTCTATCGAACTCCGATTGACCTCAAATTTGGTTGGTTCATCGGAAACGATCCAGTGAGCAATACTCATCAGCTTTGCTTATGATGTACGTCAGTTTTTGGGCATTCGGGGTCGTTTAGATGGGTTTTTGGCCATTTTTCTCTTTTCTTATTAATATATTTTTAAAAGAAAACAGTGATGGTATGGTTCAATTCACATGGTTTCCAATCATGTTTTACAGTAACATAATGAATTTATATGTTAACATAGGTCTTCTTCCACATCGGATAAGTTCATTATAGATGATTACTGTAGTTTTGCTTCTATGACAAATGAGTAAAGGCTAATGAGATGGTGCCATGTTACATTCTTGCCTCTATGGCGAATTTTTTGCAACATCAGCATCATTCTATGGGCTCTGCTTATGACATGATCGAAAGTCTCAAAGAGATGTTCGGTGAGAAAAATCGTGCGGCTAAGCATACAGCCATGAAAGCCCTTTTGAACACCAAAATGGCTGAATGATCATTGGTCAGGGACCATGTTCTGAAGATGATGGGTCTTCTGAACGAACTGGAGGTCCTTGGAGCTGTGATTGATAAGGAATCTCAAGTTGAGATGGTCCTGCAGACTCTGCCTGACAGTTTTCAACAATTCCGCTTGAACTATAATATGAACAAAATGGATTTGTCACTGGCGAAATTATTGAATGAGCTGCAAGTGGCAAAATCTATCATCAAACAACAAGCTCCAGTTGTTGCACTAAATGTTGAAAAAGCTTCGGTTTCTAAGTTGAAAAGGCGGTAAGAAAAAGAAGAAAGCTCAAAAGGTTTTGGCACCTGGAGGTGCGGCTGGTGTGAAAAAGCCCAAAGGAATGTGCTATCACTGCAAGTAACCTGGGCATCACAAAAAGCAATGCCCTGTCTATCTGGTAAAGTTGAATAAGCAAGGTAATTCAAATCTAAATGTCGTTGAAACTTGTTTAGCGGCTGTCTCTACCATATTTTTGTGTGTAAATTCAGGAGCCACTAATCATATATGCACTACTTTCCAGGGGTTTCAGGAAATGCGACGACTAAGTGAGAATGAAGTTTGCATTTTTCAAGCCAATGGCAAGCCAACACCAGCTTTAGCATTAGGCGATATTAGAGTTTCGTTCAGTAGTGATAGAGTTTTAGTTTTGAAAGATGTTCTCTATGTACCTTCTATTAGAAGAAATTTGATTTCGGGTTCGAAAATAATGGATGCTAGTTATAATGTTTATTTTGCTAATAACTCTGTTGTTATTAAGTTTAATAAACGTTTTATCTACACTGCTGCTAGAGTACATGACCTTTTTATTCTTGATATATCTCCCCATGTGCTACAACAACCAAAAGAATTAAATAACATTAATCTACCACATTAAAGAAAACGTATTTCTGAATTGAGCCAAACTTATTTATGGCACTTACGTCTAGGTCATATAAATCTAAATAGGATTTCGAGATTGGTCTATAATGGACCTTTGAGTTCATTGAAAGTGGAGGCACTGCCAACATGCGAATCATATTTAGAAGGTAAAATGACCAAGAGACATTTTCCCTCAAAAGGAAATAGAGCCAGCGATAAGTTAGAATTAATTCACTCTGATTTGTGTGGCCCTATGAATATACAAGCAAGAGGTAGTTTCGAGTATTTTGTGACTTTCACAGATGATTACTCAAAATATGGATACATTTATCTGTTACACCGTAAGTCTGAATGCTTTGAGAAATTCGAAGAATTTAAGACGGAAACGGAGAAACGACATGATAAATATATCAAAACATTGTGATCTGATCGTGGTGGTAAATACCTTTTTGCGTAATTCATTAAATACTTATCCAATTGTGAAATTACATCTCAATTATCTGCTCCAGGAACACCACAACAAAATGGCGTGGCAGAAAGAAGAAATAGAACCCTTATGAAAATGGTTAGATCAATTTTAAGTTATTCCGATTTGCCTTCTTTCTTTTGGGGATATGCTTTAGAAAGAGAAAATTACATTCTAAATTTTGTTCCTTCAAAGTCAGTACCTTCAACTCTAGCAGAATTGTGGACTGGGCGCAAGCCAAGTTTACGGCACATTCGGGTTTGTGGTTGTCCAGCATATGTGCTGAAAGGGAAAGAGGATAAATTAAAATCGAGGACATAAGTGTGCATTTTTATTGGATATCCAAAAGGAACTAAAGGCGGTTTATTTTATTGTCCCAAAGAAAAAAAGGTAATTGTTACGATAAATGTTAGATTTTTAGAAGAGGACTATTTAATGAACCATATTCCTAGAAGTAAACTAGTTTTACAGGAATTTAATAATGGAGTAACTAATAACTCATCTCTGGAACATATCCCGGATACCACTGCATTATCGTAGTGGGAGAAATGTCAATAGGCAGCAGAATGCACAAGAGCAATTGCCTGACATCTCACTACCCCAAAGTAGTAGGAGTAATGTTGAGCAACCTCAGATTATTAAGCAACCTGAAATTGTTCTGCAGCCTGCACTCCAGGAAGAAGTTAATGATATCCCAACACCGCAAGGTGTGGAGGATAACATTGAGGCTTCAGCTCCAGAAAATGATGTTGTGATTCAATAACAAAATCAGACTGTACCTGTAGTGACTAGTCGTAGTGGGAGAATTATTAAAAAACCTCTCCGGTTTGCGCTCTTGGGAGAATCTTATGATAGAATCCCTGAAGACCCTAATACAGAACCTCTTAATTACGACGAAGCACTACAAGATACAGATGCTGATAAATGGGTTGCTGTTATGAAATCTAAAATAGAGTTCATGTACTCTAATCAAGTCTGGGATCTTGTAAAATCACCTACTAGAGTCAAACCCATTGGTTGTAGATGGATCTATAAGAAAAAAAGAGGAGTGGATGGAAAAGTTCAAACTTTTAAAGTTAGGCTTGTTGCAAAAAGGTTTACTCAAAAAGAAGGGATTGATTATGAGAAAACTTTTTCGCCAGTAGCCATGCTTAAATCCATTAGGATTCTCTTATACATTGTTGCTAATTATGATTATGAGATTTGACAAATGGATGTCAAGACGGCTTTTCTTAATGGAAGTCTTGATGAGTGCATCTATATGGCACAACCAGTTGGTTTCATAAAAAGTAGCAATGAGCACATATTGTGTAAATTAAAGAAATCCATTTATGGATTGAAATAAGCTTCTAGAGCATGGAATACTTGTTTTGACACATTGATTAAAACCTTCGGTTTTGATCAATGTGAAAATGAGTCTTGTGTCTATAAGAAGTGGGATGGAGATAAAGTTACATTTTTGGTTTTGTATGTGGATGATATTTTGCTCATAGCAAATAATGTGAACATGTTGAATCCAGTAAAGGAAAGGTTGTCCTCGTGTTTTGATATGAAAGACTTGGACAAGTGGCACATATCCATGGGATCAAGCTTATGCGAGATCGCAAGCGAAGGATATTAGGCTTATCCCAAGCACTTTATATTGATACTATTCTCACTAGGTTTAGCATGCAAGATTCCAAGAAAGGCTTTCTCCCTTTTAGATATGGAATCTCTCTATCAAAAGATCAGTCCCCAGAAACGACTGATGAGATAGAAAAGATGAAAGCAGTCCCTTATGCTTCTACCGTAGGGAGTCTCATGTATGCTATGCTATGTACTAGACCTGATATCTGCTTTGCTGTTGGCATGGTTAGTAGATTTCAGTCTAACCCTGGACGAGAACAATGGACTGTCGTTAAACATATAATCAAGTACTTGAAAAGGAATATGGATTATATGTTGGGTTTATCACTCAGATGATCTGCACCCATTGACTATACTGATTCAGATTTCCAGTCAGATAGAGATCCTAGAAAATCTACCTCAAGATATGTTTTTACCTTAGGAGGTGGAGCCATAAGTTGGAGGAGTATTAAGCAATCATGTGTTGCTGATTCCACCATGGAAGCCGAATATGTGGCAGCATCTGAGGCAGCTAAAGAGGTTGTTTGGGTCGGGATCTTTCTAAAAGAGCTTAATGTAGTTCCTTCGGTTCAAGCACCAGTTGTACTTTATTGTGACAATAGTGGTGCAATTGCAAACTCGAAGGAACCAAGAAGCCATAAAATGAGTAAGCATATTGAGCGTAAATATCACTTAATTAGGGACATAACTCAGAGAGGTGATGCAAGAGTGTTGAAGATTGCGTCAGAGGACAATTTGGCAAATCCGTTTACAAAGAGCTTGCCACAAAAGACTTTTGACAAGCATGTAGAAAGAATGAGTATTAGAGTTGTAGACGCATGGTTATGAGTCTAAGTGGGAGATTGTTGGGATATACTATTAACCATGCGGTTTAGACATAGTATTGTATTTTAATATTTATAGAACAATTATTTATTTAATTTATTCAATTCAATAAAGTACTATTTTAAATAGATCATTTGTTACATGTGTATCCTTTAGTTATGTAGTAGACAATTTAGTGTCCGGAGTCTTAGCTCATGCACATAAGATTAAATTGTCGGTTCTCATAATTAATAAACTATATTCACAATTGAAGATATTATTGGGCGAAATATCTTGATGATTGTAGCACAAGATTATAGTATAATTTGTCTTGATTATGGGAGTGGTTTTACTCCAACTTCTTGTGCCAGTATACTTAGTGTATATTGAACGGACCAAATAGAGAAAAGATATTTTTGTACTGAATATATATAAAATATTTTCTCTAATTCATTGAATGAGCTTATACGCCTAATCTTGATATAATTATTATGATCAATATGATTTATTTATTATTCTGATTTATTAAAAGGTACAATTCTATTCAGAGTTAGTGTATGCCTGATAGATTGGACAATAACGTATAACATTTGTGAAATAATAATTAGTTGATAGAATACATGATTCATTTTTGAGTTTGATGATACCCCTTTATGTAATCTTATAGGTTTTCATGTGAAAACCCGGCCGGTGAATTTTGTATCCGTCACATGAAATAGTTTAAGCGGAATTATAAAGGATTTAATTAGTTGATTAAATTAAATTGTCAGTGATTTAATTTAATTGACTGGTATTTGGGATCTTAACATGGGGAGTTAAAATAAGTGTTAGTGAATTTTCGAAATTCATATTGAGGAGTTTCAATTGTATTTTTTAGTGGAATAAACTGCAATTAATTATAGTAGGAACTAATTCATGCAAAATTTTGAATTAATACTATAATTAGTAGCCTCTTATTATTTTTGTGGTCACTGCTATACCTAGTAAAAACCTGGACTGACTTGGGTAAAAAGTGACTTGGGAGAAAAGTTATCCGGTAGAGTTAGAGTAGGATTCTACTTGCACAAGCAGAATCCTACACATTTGTGGAGCCCTTTTTGGCTGAAAAACGAGTCTACATAAGGAAATATTTTTCACCCAATAACTCACTTTTAGAGTTGTATTGTTCTTGCCCACTCAAATCAATTTCATCCAAGGTCTTACTAGGACCATAGTAGAAGACTGGACCCTGGATTCTTGCTCTGTGGAGGACCTGTGCAACGATTTCAAGAGGTTACTGGTTTCTAATCTCGTAATTGTATCATTGTCTAGTTTATATGTATTTGATGCCTGAATTGTATGCTTGCTTCCGCTGCACATGTTCTAACAGTTATATGGTTAGGGCTTCCTAACTTTTGTTCTTTAATTATTCTCCAATTATTTTTAAATTTGTCTTTCCGGCGAGCTCTTTAGTTTTTGCATTGAGTTTCTTTGATTTAATTAGAATTAGGGGGTGGATGTTTTATATTGTAAAAGTTACAATTGTGCATATTTCGCATGTAATTTGCAGCTTAGGAAATAAAAGATCATGATTTTTCAAATGTAACTGAGGTCACAACAATGTCAGTGTGTGTGTAATGCTGCATTGCATTACTTCACAAAGCAATGTGCTTACGCAATATGACTTTTTAGTGAGAGTCTTAGAAGTTTATGTTGCTTTTGCTCTACTTTCTATTTCATTACCTTTTTTAGTGTAAATAATGCAGTTGTATTGTCGAATGGAATTTAATCCCATATATACATATGTTAGACTCCCGAGTCCTATATAATGGGGTGGATCTAATAGCATGACGCGAAGATTTTGTTGCAACGGGGAAATTTTGTTGATTGAGGAAAATTCCCAATAAATTCATGAGTTTGGTAGTTTAGGTTGTATATATATGACAATGTATCTGGAGTGCAGTATCATGGATGAGTACGAGAAAGAAAGAAAAATTAAATTGTAAAAGGAAGATGTGACATTTTCTTTGTCATTCTCTACTTCGAGATAATTCCATCTTGTGCCCTTTGAGCGCTCTGTTTATGCTGCTGGCAATGGGAAAGGAAACAAATAGGTACAGAAAGTCGGAAGGTGGAAATTTAATGTGTTATCCTACTTAACATATACCATTTGAATGCTTCAGGCTAAACTTCCCTGTAAGAGAAGGCATTGGTTGGTTTAAAGAGTAATGCCTACATTGATATGATTTCTCAATTTCCTTGAGAAGTTACCATGTTTTTCTATTTTTGGCATTGTAAGTCCAATATTTGAGATAGGCATTATGTCTTTTTCTGTCCCTTGCTCTACTTGTCATGTAAGAACTGTGATATAGCAATATTTTAGCTCCAGTTTGCTGCATGTGTTCTTCCATCAACAGGCTTTATAAGTACAAGGCTCTAGTGTTGCTCAAATTCCATTCACTGTGTTCCTCCCACCTTATTTTATATTATGAGTCTAGCTTCCATATTTACTTCGGTTCAAACTCTACGTGAAATATTTTTTGGTCTTGCATTATGTCTACTGTCAGTATACAAGACATCCTTTTGCAAGAGAAAAAAGCGCCAACTCAAATAGCAGCTCGCGCTTCGCTGAATGGCATGAATTGACTTATACTGATCATTGGTGATCTAGATAGAGTCCTTTAATTTTATCAGGTAAACAGTGTACATCTATAGCTTTTATTGTTGGTTTCTGCTATCCAAAGATGCTTATGTAATAGCACCCATATGCAGAGTTTTGCTGGCTGATGGAATCAAAATGAAGGTCGAAGGACCATTCGATTCATTAAGGGGCATAGCGGCTTCCCGACCTAGCAGTAGATGGGCGGGCCATGCCTGAACATAGACAGAACTAGACTCTTCTTTATTTGAGCTACAACCAGGTATGGCGACCGAAGATCTCACTTGTCGTGGACAAGCACGAGATCCTCGTGAGACCTCCAATCAATAAGGTAAAAAAGTAGTCATGGCTTGTGCTATAATGCACGAAAGCCATCCATCCTACCAAAACGTAAACAACCTAAGGTGCCCTCTTGTGATACATTGGGCTTGCTTTTCATGATTACTAAAAGACAACTTTCCCTCTCTCCCTCTACCCGTTTTTTCAAATAGATTATGTATAAGCCTTTTTATGATGGTCCAAAATTTTTTATAGCCTACAATTTTCACGAAAAAAGGCTTCATGGATCACTTGCAGTTTTCCATGTCTATGAGTAGGGGATGGAGAATGCAAGAAAATAATCCTTTAGGTTGAATGTATGATGCTACCAAACTTTCTTATTCAAACAATTGCTAGTGTTGACTTTCCTCTGTAGTAAAATTGGAAACTGTACTGCAACTTGGAGCTAAGCATTATAATTGAATTTTAAGTGACTTCCACCTTTTTAAAATTTGAGAGGGCAGTTTTCAAGATCTTACATCAATTGAAATTAAATACTTGAAGGTAAATTTAAAAAAAAGAAGAAGAAAAGAACATGACCTAAAATTAACAACCTGGGATTATATTGGTTATGACTTGGAAAACGTATTTGCTTAGTTAGAAATATCATGATTTGAATACAAAATCAATCTCCCTGATAATAAAGCATTTGCTGAGGAATTGTTGAAAAGTAACTTTCGGTTGGTCATTTAAGTTTACCACCTAGAAATACCATATTCCAACTAACATCCGTGTATATAGCAAATTTAATTCTTCTTGCTCATGTAAAAAGAGTTTCTTATACACTTATATTTCGAGGGTGGTAAATGAGGGGAAGGTAATTACGTTTCTCATAGGTAATTCTTGTTTTTCAACCTTCCATATATAGTAATCGCCCCTGGAATGGTATAAGGTCTTATATTATGCCTCATTCGACATATTAGCAGAGGCAAATCTAGAATTTAGATTTAGTGGATAAATATATGATATACTAAATTACATTTTTCAAACATTTTATATATCGATGTAACAACATCAATGTCCCGAGCCACCATGAAAACTTGTGTTTTTCTTTACAGTTAGGAAGTGTATACGGGTAAAACCGAGCTCGATATTCGATCGAGCTTCCGAACTCCCTGATTAGGCCAGGGTCGAAATATCTGTGATCAGGTAAAGTCGAGCTCGAAGATCGATATGATGTCTAACACCATCAGCCAAGATCGGCACATGATGATTATGATCGAACCCAAAATATTGTCAAAGTTAGCCATCGAAACTATCATATTTGCCCTTGTGTTTACCGAAGGCGTAACCGGTCCCATTTATAATGGTCTTGAAGAAAGCTTTGCCTACTCATCCGACATTGGTTCGTAATTCTTACCATTAACCAATTATTATGGCAGAAATCACGGAACGAGTCAAAAATGGACCAACGGTCAGCAAATTATAGACTTTTGCCTTTTAAAGAACAATAATATAATATATTAAAAGGTAGGTTTCCCTAATATATAAAGGGGACTTAACAATTCATGAGAAAAAACATACATTGATAAGCAATACATTCTCTAAGTTCTTACTCTCTGATATCTTACTGTCAATAAAAGTATATTCAACTCGAGGGTTGCTAACTTTCTTAAGCTGAAATCATCCAATTCGTGTGGTTTGTAATTAATTTATCGCTATTTATTTCAATTGTAATCTAATTTATCGCTTTGTATCAAGTTAATCTGTATATCCTTTAAACCACTAACAAATTCAATTGTTATCCGATTTTGAGGGTAAACAGTTTGGCACCCACCGTGGGGAAAAAGATAATAGTGGTTATTTGATACAAATCTCCATAACACACACTACTTTACACTTGTTCTTTGAAGTGTCTTTGATTTTAGGCTAAAAATGTCAAATTCTCAATAAGCACCCATACAAATCGACAACGAGTCCGGTCATCAGCGTGAGAATAACAACATGTCACCCGGTAACGTAGGGCCACTCTCTGATCCCGTTGGAATTCCACTTACAGATCCGATTGATGTTAATTCACATATGGCTATCAACGCAAACTTGCCTACCGACCCCGAAAGCAGCATCCGTGGTGGAGCCCGATCGACAGGTCAAAACACATAGAATAATGAAGAAAACGGGATCAGCCTACAGATGATCTTCGAAATGTTGCAAGCTCAACAGGTGGCGATAACTCAGTTGCAGAGCCAAAGCCAGGCATCGAGCAGGGTTGAACCCGATCCGCCCCATGAAGTCATCCGCAAAACTTGTTACACCCTGTGCGTCCCAAGGTGACATAATAAATATGAGACTTGTTAATCATTATTTAAATGAGTTTAAAGTTATAATATGGCTATATATGATGTTTGGATAGATATAAAGTTTGGAAAAAATCGGATTAAAGTTACGGAAAAACCGACTAAGGATTTGCTTTGTAATAGAGCTTTTTGAGCAATAAATTTCGTGTGCTATATAGGGTATTTTGGGACATATTATATACAAAATTGAAGGTATACGAGTCTAATTATATACGCATTAAACTGTTCATTGATAAGACGTCGGAGTAGAGAGATATCCGCATTTTTACGAGACTGCACAAGCAGCTCGATTGGGACCCACTTGAGATGACCTCCGACTTTACGTTGTTTTAAAGGTGTTTCAGCCTCATTTCGAGTCATTTCTCACCCATATTTTGTCCAACAGCTCTCCAAAACCCTCCCTTATATATCCCAAGATCCCAAGAACCAAACTCAAGGGAAATCAACTCAAATTATCATCAAAGGTGTTAAAGACTACAAGAGAATGCTTCTATGATATTGTGGTGTGATTGAGGGATATTGTGAGCCACGTTGAGCCAGGGTTTCAAGTTGTTGCTGCTTTTTAAGGTATGTATAACATCTTCTTGATTATTCCTAAGCTTAATCTTGTGTTGGTTGTGTTGTTTGAGTGAGAAACCATAAGATAGCACTTGAAAGAATATGGGATGCAGTTGTCTTTTTGGTTGGACTGTTTTATGGCTAAATAGATGGTTTGTGATGGATGGAAATTGTAAGAAATAATTTGATAATATTATGGCTACTGATGTTAAACTTTTCTAGGTGTTAATTAAGTTGATTGAAGAAGAAAAGATGAAAAATAAGTAATTGACGATAAAAATTAAGGTGCTAGATGTATGGGGCTGTTTTGGAAGGGATTTTGTGGATGTTTTGAACTAGAAATAATATAGTACATATAAGTATGATGTTCTGAAGGTTATAAATGAATTTATGGAATAATATTTGGATTCAATTTATATCTTTTTATGAGTAAAAACGAGCTTGCCGCTCAATTTGGTTGTTAAGATAATCGGAGAAACTCATATTGGATTGTATTGTTGTTGTTGCTATTGCTGGTTATAGTTGTTGTTGCTGGACTGTTGCTGACCCTTAGTGGTCTTTGGGATGTATTAAAAATAGGGGAGTTTCTGCCCGATTTTCCTTAAGCCATATGACTAGCCAAATACGATGGTACGACATTATATGTTAGCCAAACAAGCATGCAACTTTCACAAATAATTCTATTCCTAGAAGTACTAAGGTTGCCTATGTTTTTGATTCCCTATATGTCCTACTATCATATAGTATATTCTTGGGTCTTATGAACATAGGTTTATGATTTCGCTTACAGAGGCTGAGATGGGATGCCCTTAGAAACTTGATGATGTTATGTATACATATACCTATGCATGATATGACATTTATACGCATACGCATGACATTATAAATATTTTCATGATTCATAGAGCTATTCAGACTTACAGGTTGAGTTCTTTACTCCATGTTTCTTTCATGTCTCTTATATATTAATTTTTATGCCTTACATACTCGGTACATTATTCGTATTGACGCCCCTATTGCATGGGGGGCTGAGTTTCATGCATGTAGGTGCAAGTAGACAGGCTGACGGTCCCCCTCCTTAGGATCCTAGCTCAGCGAGAGTTGGTGTACTCCATTTGATCCGGAGCTGCTATTGGGTTTTGGTACGATACTTTTGTATACATATAAGTGTATGACGGGGTCCAGTCCCCTTATTTATACAGTTTTACACTCTATTAGAGGTCTGTAGACAGTCATGTATAGTTGGATAGTATGTGGCCTTGTCGGCTTGCCCTACTGTATTCCGCATGCATATGTATATATATGTCTTTTGAGTATGTCTCCTCACGTATGTTATTCACATGATTCAGCAGTTTAGGGGCAGATGTTATGCATAATATACACTTATTTCATGTTTATATCTTAGACGTATGCTTAGGGGTGTTCGGTAGGTAGAACTCGGGCACTCGTCACAGCCCATCGGTTTGGTCGTGACAAAAGTGGTATCAGAGCAGTTTCATCCTAGGGTTGTCTAAAGACCGTGTCTAGTAGAGTCTTGTTTATGAGTGTGTTGTGCACCACACTTATAAACAGGATGATGAGACTACAAGTCGAGCGCCACGAGTTACCAGGGCTCGGGGATAGTCACATAGTGAGACTCCATCTTAGACTTCACATACCCTACCCTCCCCGGATGAGATTCGAGGGGCACCAGCTCCAGCGCTAGCCCTAGTACCCCCAGTTCCTCTGCCAGATGTATCGGGTTAGGAGATGAGAGATGCTATTCAGCTATTGACTCGATTAGTGACCGCATAGGCTCGACGCCAAGAGGTAGGTATCGGTCATGCAGATATGGCCATCAGTGCAAGGGTTCGCAATTTCATTAATTTGGACCCTCCTGTATTCACTGGAGCCGATCCAAACGAGGACCCTCAAGTATTTATTGATAGGATGCAGAGAACTTTGAGGGTAATGAAGGCCACTGCAACTGAGTCAGTTGAGCTAACTTCCTATAGATTTTGGGATGTTGCAGTTAATTGGTACGAGTCTTGGGAGTTGTCTAGAGGTGAGGATGCCCCTCCAGCAGTATGGCAAGAGTTTACAAAGGCTTTTCTTCATCATTATTTTCCACCAGAGTTTAGACGGACCAGAGTTGATAGGTTCTTGACCCTTCAGCGGGGTAATATGAGTGTTCGGGAGTACAACCTTCAGTTTAATGCTTTGGTTAGGTATGCTCCCACTATTGTAGCTAAAATGGAGGATCGGGTTCACCGGTTCGTGATGGGGTTGGAGCCGCACTTGCTTAATGACTGTATGCCGGTCTCACTTTAGCCAAACATAGATATTTCTCGTATTCAGGTATATGCTCAGGGTGTAGAGGAGCGTAAGCAGAAGCAGAGGGCCGATCGTGAGCATAATAGGGGGCTGAGTAAGAGAGCGAGATCTTCAAGTCTTTCTAGTGAGTTTCGAGGTGGTCAGCAACAACAGTACCCAAGGTATCCAGCCCAGGCATCGGCTAATACACCCCCTCAGTTTTCCGGTAGGAGATTTGATCGTTCCACATATTCAGGGCCCAGTCAAAGTTCCAAGGCCTCTAGTTCTCAGTATAGGGGTGAGTCAAGTCAGATGAGGCCGCCCTTGCCATGATGTACTCAGTGTGGTAAGCAGCATGTCGGGCAGTGCCTTGTAGGGTTGGGTGTTTGTTATACTTGTGGTTATCCAGACCACGTTATGAGATATTGTCCGACGAGAGGTGGTGCAGGTATAGTTCAGTCAGCGAGATCTGTAGCCCGTTCGTCATCATCAGTACGCCCCCCCAGGTAAGGTTCACGGGCACCAGCTGGTCGTGGTAGAGGCAGAAGTGAAGCATCTAGCTTGAGCGGTCCTCAGAACCGTATTTATGCATTAGCGGGTCAATAGGATCAAGAGTCATCACTCGATGTTATTACAGGTATATTATCAGTCTCCTCATATGATGTATATGCATTGATTGATCCAGGTTCCACCTTATCGTACGTCACTATGTTGGTTGCTAGTAAGTTTGGGATAAAACCTAAGTTGATTGAACCTTTTGAGGTGTCTACACCTGTTGGAGATCCAGTGATAGCTAGATGGGTATATAAAGACTGTATAGTAGTAGTTCATAGTCGTTCTACAGCAGCAGACCTGATGGAGTTAGATATGGTGGAATTTGATGGTATAATGGGTATGGATTGGTTGGCTTCTTGTTATGCTAACGTTGATTGTAGATCAAAGATGGTTCGATTCTACTTTCCAGGGGATCCAATTCTGGAGTGGAAAGGTAATACTGCATCGCCAAGAGGTAGGTTTATTTCCTATCTTAAGGCAAGGAAGATGATCAGAAAGGGCTATATTTATCACTTAGTTCGGGTACAAGATGTAAAAGCAGAGTCATCGACCCATCAGTCTATCCCGGTGGTTAATGAGTTTCCCGATATTTTTTCCGATGAGCTTCCAGGCCTTCCGCTAGAGCGGGAGATTGAGTTTGCTATTGACACATTACCAGATACCCATATGATATCTATTCCTCCATATAGATTGGCACATGCGAAGCTGAGAGAGTTGAAAGAACAACTAAGGGATTTGCTTGAAAAGGGCTTTATCAGACCTAGTACATCACCGTGGGGACCACCTGTGTTATTTGTAAGAAAGAAAGATGGTTCCTTGCAGATGTGTATTGATTACAGGCTGTTGAATGAGGCGACGATCAAGAATAAGTATCCGCTCTCGAGAATTGATGATTTATTTGATCAGTTGCAGGGTGCCAGGTATTTCTCGAAGATATAATTGAGGTCTGGGTACCATTAGGTAAGGTTTAAAGAGAATGATATTCTGAAGACAGCATTCAGGACCAGATACGGGCACTTTGAGTTTTGAGTTATGTCGTTTGGGTTGACCAATGCCCTAGCAATATTCATGGACCTGATGAACCATATGTTCAGAACCTTTCTAGATCAGTTCGTGATTGTATTTATAGATGATATTTTGGTTTACTCACGTTTAGAGACTGAGCATGCAAATTATTTACGTACTATACTCAGAGTTCTACAAGAAAGGAAGTTGTATGCAAAATTCTCTAAATGTGAATTTTGGTTGAATTCTGTAGCCTTCCTTGGTCATATTATTTCAGGTGAGAGTATCCGGGTGATACACAGAAGATTAAGGCAGTGAAGACTTGGCCTAGACCTACGACACTGGCGGAGGTTCGTAGCTTCCTGGGTTTGGTAGGATATTACAGGAGATTTGTAGATGGTTTTTCTTTTCTTTCAGCACTATTGACAAAGTTGACTCAGAAGGCAACTAACTTTCAGTGAACTGATGCTTGTGAGTGGAGTTTCTAGGTATTGAAGTACAGATTGACTTCAGTACCGGTTCTGACACTTCCAGAAGGGAGCTAGGTTATGCTATCTATTGTGACGCTTCAGGTGTTGGATTGGTTTGTGTATTGATGCAACATGGTAAGGTTGTCGCTTACGCTTCTAGACAACTAAGAAACCACGAGAAAAATTACCTGACCCACGATTTAAAGTTAGCCGCGGTGATTCATGCACTAAAGATGTGGAGGAACTATTTATATGGTATTTATGTTGATATCTATACAGACCATAAGAACCTTCAGTATATATTCAAGAAAAAGGAATTGAATTTACATCAAAGGCGATGATTAGAGCTACTGAAAGACTATGATGTTGATATTTTATACCATCCAGGGAAGGCGAATGTAGTAGCCGATGCCCTCAGCCGGAGATCTATGGGTAGTCTGTCATATTTACAGCCAGAGAAGAGTGAGATAGCTCGTGAGATTCATCAGCTAGCTAATCTTGGAGTTCAATTACTAGATTCAGGTAGTACCTGAGTTATTATTCAGGACACGACAACATCCTCTCTAGTAACTGAAGTGAAGGAATGCCAGTATGAAGATCCGGTGCTAGCTCACTACAGAGATGCAACCCCTCAAAAGGAGAAGACACCATTTGAGATTACAGGAGATAGAGTCCTCAGATATTGAGGTCGATTATGTGTTCCTAATGTGGCAGGGTTACGCCAGCAGGTTATGGGAGAAGCTCACTATTCTCGTTATTTTATTCATCCAGGAGCAACGAAGATGTATCATGATATCAGGGGAATATACTGGTGGGACGGAATGAAGAAGGATATAGTAGAGTTTGTTTCTCAGTGCTCTAATTGTCAACAGGTTAAGATTGAGCATCAAAAACCCGATGGATAATTACAGGCTATAGCGATTCCGACTTGGAAATGAGAAGTGATTAACATGGATTTCATCATAGTCTTACCTCGTACCCAGCGTAAGTTCAATTCTATATGGGTTATTGTTGATAGACTTACAAAATCAACCCATTTTCTGCTTGTCAAGACTATGTATTCAGCAGAGGATTATGCAAGGTTTTACATTAAGGAGATAGTCGACTTCATGGTATCCCTATATCTATTATCTCAGATAGAGGTACTCAGTTTACAGCTAATTTCTAAAGGGCCTTCCAAAAAGTATTGGGGACTCAGGTAAGTCTTAGTACAACATTTCATCCCCAGACAGATGGTCAGGCTGAACGTACTATTGAGACACTGGAGGATATGCTACGGGCTTGTGTGATGGACTTCAGGGGTAGCTGGGATGATCATCTTCCACTTATTGAGTTCGCATATAATAATAGTTATCATTCCAGCATTCAGATGGCTCCATACGAAGCTCTTTACGGACGGAAGTGTAGGTATCTTATAGGATGGTTCGAGATTGGGGAAACTAAGTTAGTAGAACTAGAGTTAGTACAATAGGCAGTTGATAAGATTAAGCTTATAAGGGAAAGCCTATTAACAGCTCAGAGTCGTCAGAAGTCCTATATAGATAATCGACGACGAGACTTGGAGTTTCAGGTAGACGACTGGATATTCCTAAAGATATCACCGATGAAAGGCGTTATGAGATACGGTAAGAAAGTAAAGCTTAGCCTTCGGTATATTGGACCTTATAAGATTATACGCATAGTAGGTCAAGTAGCATATGAGTTAGACTTGCCTTCCAACTTGGAGTCTGTACATTCAATATTTCATGTGTCTATGCTCCATAAGTGTATTGGAGATCCCTCTAAAGTCATTCCAGTTGACGATGTTCGGGTTAAAGAATAGTTGTCATATGAGGAAGCTCCCATTGCTATACTAGATAGACAAGTTCGGAGATTAAGAACTAAGGATGTAGCTTCGGTTAAAGTAATTTGGAGAAACAATAATGTGGAGGAGATGTCTTGGGAAGCTGAAGAAGAAATGAAGACTAGGTATCCTCACTTGTTTCCGCTTCCAAAGGAGGATCATACTGAGACATCACAACCTTTAGGTACGTATATGACACTTGATTCTTATGTTAGTTATTGTTATTGGCCGTGTGAGGCCATTGGTGTTATTGCTGATTGTGGCCCTGTGTGGCTATGTATTGTTGGGTTTACTGTGTGACAGGCTGGTAGTAGTACTGTTACAGAGGAGACTCTGCCAAAAGTTCTATAGATTTCTAGGAGTTTAACATTTGAGAACGAATGTTTCTAAGAGGGAAGATTGTTACACCCTGTGCATCCCAAGGTGACGTAATGAATATAAGACTTGTTAATCATTATTTAAATGAGTTTAAAGTCATAATATGGCTATATATGATGTTTTAATTTAAAATATAAAGTTTGGGAAAAATCGGATTAAAGTTGCGAAAAAACCGACTAAGGATTTGCCTTGTAACAGAGCTTTTTGAGCAATAAATTTTGTGTGCTATATGGGGTATTTTTGGGACATATTATATACAAAATTAAAGGCTATGAGTCTAGTTTCCAACGCATTAAACTGTTTGTTGATACAACATCAGAGTATAGAGATATCCGCATTTTTGCAAGACTGCGCAAGCAGCTCGGTTAGGACCCACTTGAGATGACCTCCGACCTTACATTTTTTTAAAGGTGTTTCAGCCTCATTTCGGGTCATTTCTCACCCAAATTTCGTCTAAACACTCTCCAAAACCCTCCCTAACATATCCCAAGATCCCAAAAACCAAACTCAAGGGAAATCAACTCAAATCATCATCAAAGGTGTTAAAGACTACAAGAGAATGCTTCTATGATGTTGTCGTGTGATTGAAGGCTATTGTGGGCTAAGTTGAGACAGGGTTTGGAGTTGTATCTGTTGTCCAAGGTATGTATAACATCTTCTTGATTATTCTTAAGGTTAATCTTGTGTTGGTTGTGTTGTTTGAGTAAGAAACCATAAGATAGTACTTGAAAGAACATAGGATGTAGTTGTCTTTTTGGTTGGACTATTTTGTGGCTAAATAGATGGTTTGTGGTGGCTGGAAATTATAATAAATAATTTGATAATATTGTGGCTTCTGTTATTAAGCTTTTCTAGGTGTTAATTAAGTTGATTGAAGGAGAAAAGATGAAAAATAAGTGATTGACGATCAAAATTAAGGTGCTAGACGTATGAGGCTGTTTTGGAAGGCATTATGTGGATGTTTTGAACTAGAAATAATATAGTACATATAAGTATGATGTCTTTAAGGTTATAAACTAATTTATGGAATAATATTTGGATTCCATTTATATCTTTTAATGAGTAAAAACGAGCTTGCCGCTCAATTTGGTTGTTAAGATAATCAGAGAAACTCATATTGGATTATATTGTTGTTGTTGGTTATAGTTGTTGTTGTTTGGCTGTTGATGACCCTTAGTGGTATTGGGATGTATTAAAAACAGGGGAGTTGCTGTCCGATTTTCCTTAATCCATACGACTAGCCAAATACGATGGTACGACATTATATGTTAACGGCAATATCATTTCACTTGTTGTAGATGAAAGAAGTTATGTTGAACTTGGTTGAGTAATAAGGAAGAGATCATATTGGTATGTTAAGGCTATCCCTTCTTTCCTTTTGGCATGATCCATATGATGCAATGAAATGAGCAAGCACACAACTTTCACAAATAATTCTATTCCTAGAAGTACTAGGGTTGCCTATGTTCTTGATTACCCATATGTCCTACTATCATATCGTTTGTTCATAGGTCTTATGATATTATGAGAGATCTTATAGACTTACTTCCTTATGCATTGAATTCATTTATACATGTACATTCACCCATGACCAATGGCGTTATATACGCATATATTATATGTATTTGGGATATGACGAAAGGTTATGGCGTTATATACGTACCACCACCTGATTAACTGGTATACGTTTATGATTTCGCCTACAGGGGATGAGATGATATGATGTGATGCCCTCAGAAACTTGATAATGTTATGTACACATTTACCTATGCATGATATGATACTTATACGTATACGCATGACATTATAAATATTTTCATGATTCACAGAGCTATTCAGACTTACAGGTTGAGTTCTTTACTCCATATTTCTTTTATGTCTTTTATATATTGATTTTTATTCCTTACATACTCGGTACATTATTCGTACTGACACCCCTATTGCCCGAGGGCCTGCGTTTTATGCCCACAGGTGCAGGTAGACAGGCTGACGGTCCCCCTCCTTGGGATCCTAACTCAACGAGAGTTGGTATGCTCCATTTGATCCGGAGTTGCTATTGGGTTTTGGTACAATACGTTTGTATACATATAAGGGTATGACGGGGCTCGGTCCCATCTTTTATACAGTTTTACACTCTATTATAGGTCTGTAGACAGTCATGTATAGTTGGATAGTATGTGGCCTTGTCGGCTTTCCCTACTGTATTCCGCATGCATATTTATATATATGTCTTTTGAGTATATCTCCTCACATATGTTATTCACATGATTCAGCAGTTTAGGGGTAGATGTTATGCATGACCTACACTTATTTCATGTTTATATCTTAGATGTATGCTTAGGGGTGTTCTGTAGGTAGAACTCAGGCACTCGTTACAGCCCATCGGTTTGGGTCGTGACAGAAATGAACTTTTCGTAGTAAGGTCAAATGAACAAGAATCGGATACTAACCCCAAGATTATAAAGATGCTTGAGGAGCTGACAAAGCGGATATAATCAGGGGAAAAGAATATTAAAGCGAACAACAAAAAGGTAGAAAAATACGATTCCATGGTAGATCAAATCCAAGGAGCACCTCCGATATTGAAAGGACTGGATTCCAGGAAGTTCGTGCAAAAACCTTTTCCTCCCAGTGCGGCTCCAAGCCGATCCCCAAAAACGTTTGTATGCCCAAAATACCTAAGTATAATGGAACTAACGATCCAAACGAGCATGTAACCTCTTATACATGTGCCATCAAAGGGAACGACTTGGAAGACAACGAGATCGAGTCTGTTCTACTGAAAATATTTGAGGAGACCCTGTCAAAGGGAGCTATCATATGGTATCACAACTTACCTCCTAATTCTATTGACTCATTTGTTATGCTTGCAGACTCCTCTGTAAAAGCACATGCTGGTGCCATCAAGGTCGAAACCAGGAAATCGAACCTTTTCAAAGTCAAACAGAAGGATAACGAGATGCTCAGGAAATTCGTGTCCCGTTTTCAAATGGAACGAATGGATCTGCCGCCAGTCACTGATGATTGGGCTGTTCAAGCTTTCACTCAAGAACTCAATATTCGAAGCTCGGTGGCTTTATAGCAACTGAAGCAGAATATGATAGAATATCCTGCTCAATTTATATCTTTTTATAAGTAAAAAACGAGCTTGCCGCTCAAGTTGTTAAGATAATCGGAGAAACTCATATTAGATTATATTGTTGTTGTTGGTTATAATTGTTGTTGGTCGGTTGTTGATGACCCTTAATGGTCTTTGGGATGTATTAAAAATAGGGGAGTTGCTGTCCGATTTTTCTTAAGCCATACCACTAGCCAAATATGATGGTACGGCATTATATGTTAACGGCAATATCATTTCACTTGTTGTAGATGAAAGAAGTTGTGTTGAGCTTGGTTGAGTAATAAGGAAAAGATCATACCGGTATATTAAGGCTATTCCTTCTTTCCTTTTGGCATGATCCATATGATGCAATGAAACGAGCAAGCATGCAACTTTCACAAATAATTCTATTCCTAGAAGTACTAGGGTTGCCGATGTTTTTGATTCCCCATATGTCCGTCCTAAGAAATATCATATGTTCATGGGTCTTATGAACATAGGTTTATGATTTCTCCCACGGAGGCTGAGATGATATGATGAGATGCTCTCAGAAGCTTGATGATGTTATGTACACATATACCTATGCATGATATGACATTTATAGGTATACGCATGACATTATAAATATTTTCATGATTCACAGAGCTATTCAGACTTACAGGTTGAGTTCTTTACTCCATGTGTCTTTCAAGTCTTTTATATATTGATTTTTATGCCTTACATACTCGGTACATTATTTGTACTGACACCCCTATTACCTGGGGCCCTGCGTTTCATGCCCGCAGGTGCAGGTAGACAGTCTGACGGTCCCCCTCCTTAGGATCCTAGCTCAGCGAGAGTTGGTGTGCTCCATTTGATCCGAAGCCGCTATTAGGTTTTGGTACGATACTTTTGTATACATATATGGGTATGAAGGGCCCGATGTCCAATACTCTCTATAGTTTTACACTCTATTAGAGGTCTGTAGACAGTCATGTATAGTTGGATAGTATGTGGCCTTGTCGACTTGCCCTACTGTATTTCGCATGTGTGTGTGTGTGTGTGTATATATATATATATATATATATATATATATATATATATGTCTTTTGAGTATGTATCATCACGTATGTTATTCACATGATTCAGCAGTTTAGGGGCATATGTTATGCATGACCTACACTTATTTTATATTTATATCTTAGACGTATGCTTAGGGGTGTTTGGTAGGTAGAACTCGGGCACTCGTCACAGCCCATCGATTTGGGTCGTGAAAGAAATGAACCGGTCATACTAAGGTCAAATGAACAAGAATCGGGTACTAACCCCGAGATTATAAAGATGCTTGAGGAGCTGACAAAGCGGATAAAATCAGGAGAAAAGAATATTAAAGAGAACAACAAAAAGCTAAAAAAATATGATTCCGGGGTAGATCAAATCCCAGGAGCACCTCCTATATTTGAAAGGATTTGATTCCAGGAAGTTCGTGCAAAAACCTTTTCCTCCGAGCGCGGTTCCAAAGACAATCCCCAAAAACTTTTGTATGCCCAAAATACCTAAGTATAACGGAACGACCGATCCAAACGAGCATGTAACCTCTTACACATGTGTCATCAAAAGGAACAACTTGGAAGACAATGAGATCGAGTCTGTTCTCCTGAAAATATTTGAGGGGACCCTGTCAAAGGGAGCTATGATATGGTATCACAACTTACCTCCTAATTCTATTAACTCATTTTCTATGCTTGCATACTCCTTCATAAAAGCACATGCTGGCGCCACCAAGGTCGAAATCAGGAAATTGGACCTTTTTCAAAATCAAACAAAAGGATAGCGAGGTGCTCTGGGAATTCGTGTCCCGTTTCCAAATAGAACGAATGGATTTGCCGCCAGTCGCTGATGATTGGGTTATTCAAACTTTCACTTAGGGACTCAATATTCGAAACTCGATGGCTTCATTGCAACTGAAGCAGAATATGATAGAATACACTGTCGTTACCTCAGCCGATGTACATAACTAGTATCAATCGAAAATCAGAGTCGAAGATGACCAACTCGGGGCCCCTTCGGAGGCTACTTATTCCGTAAGAACCCTTGACATAGTGAAGAGAGACATCAATCGTGAACCAAGATCAAACAAGGATCAATATCTGTCATATAATAGAGATCGGATGAGTAATAGGTCTGGGCGGAGCCCCATAAGAAACAAAAGGAGAAATGACCAAGGTCGAAGCAAGCGGGGGCTCATGACTAAAAACAGCTTCCACAGGTCTATCGGGCCTAAAGAAGTGCCGAGGATATCGGAATACAACTTTAATGTCGATGTTGTCACCATCGTATTAGCTATCGGGCGCATCAAGGATACCAAATGGCCTCGACCTCTATAATCTGATCCATCTCAACCTAACCAGATGTGAAAATATCATGGGACTCAAGGTCATAGAACAGAAGATTGTCGGCAACTGAGAGAAGAAGTAGCTTGACTATTCAACAATGGGCACCTTCGAGAATTTTTGAGTGACCCGGGCCAAGAATCGTTTCAGGAACAGGAACTCTAACAAACAGACAGAACAAGAGGATACCAAACCTCAACACGTCATTAATATGATCATCGGTGGAGTCGATATCCCACAGGTTCCGATGTTGAAATGCACCAAAGTATCCATCACTAGGGAGAAACGAACTCGAGACTACATACCAAAAGAGATTTTATCTTTCAGCAACGAGGATGCAGAAGGGATTGGACAACCTCACAATGATGCACTGGTAATATATGTACTCGTAAATAAAACTTGAATTAAACGTGTGTTGATTGATCCAGGTAGCTCGGCCAACATCATTCGGTCGACGGTCGTGAAGCATCTCGGTCTACCAGACAAAATAGTGCCTGCAGTCTGAGTTCTAAATGGGTTCAACATGGCATATGAAACCACCAAGGGGGAGATACCGTTACCGGACAATACCACTGGAACCATACGAGAGACCTAGTTTTATGTGATCGAAGGAAACATGAGGTACAACGCCCTTCTCGGAAGGCCATGGATCCACAACATGAGGGCAGTGCCCTCAACTCTTCGCCAAGTGTTAAAATTCCCAACTCCGAGGGGGGGGGGAGGGATTAAGACAATCTACGAGGAATAACCGGCCACAAAAGAGATGTTTGCAGTCGAAGAAGTGATTCCAATATCAATGCTCGTAACATCGAAGGAACTGAATTTGGGCGCAAACCAAGAGGCCAAATAGCAGTCACCGATACCGGCCACGACCAAATCATATAGGCAGAAGACTTATGAAGACAACGATTATGGGGATCCCCGATCTTTTATAATCCCCGATTACTCCGATGCAACCAAATTGATAATTTTGAAGAGCTGGAACGGGTTATATTGATCGAGCATATACCCGATCGGAAGGTATACCTGGGCACGGTGTTAACTCCCGAGCTCAACAAAAAACTTATTCAATTTCTTGTAGCTAACATAGATTGTTTCGCTTGGTCCCATCATGATATGATAGGGATCCCACTGGAGATAACCACTCACAAGCTAAACTTGGACCCGAAAATCAATCCGGTCAAGCAGAAGAGGAGGTCCCAGTCCGGGGTCAAATATGTTTTCATCAAGGATGAGATATCTAAAGTCCTTAAAATAGGGTCCGTTCGGGAGGTTAAATACCCGGATTGGTTAGCAAACATAGTGGTAGTCCCTAAAAAGGGAAATAAACTAAGAATGCATGTAGATTACAAATATTTGAATAAGGCACGCCCCAAAGAGGAATAAACTAAGAACGAGCTTTGGAGGAACTCAAGAGGTACTTATCGAGCCCCACACTGCTTCACACACCAAAGATAGACAAACGAATGTACTTGCACCTAGCGGTCTCGTAGATAGAGGTAAGTGGAGTCTTAGTTCGGGAAGAGAAAGGTACGCAATTTCCAATTTACTATGTTAGTAAGACCTTAGGTGAGGTTGAAACTAGGTACCCTGTTACACCTTATGCGTCCTAAGATGACATATAATGAATATGAGACTTGTTAATCATAATTTAAATACATTTAAAGTAATATTATGACTATATATGATGTTTGGATAGAAAATATAAAGTTTGGAAAAAGTCGGATTTAAGTTGCGGAAAAACCGACTAAGGATTTGTCTTGTAACGGAGCTTTTGAGCAATAAATTTCGTGTGCTATATAGGGTCTTTTGGGGACATATTATATACCAAATTGAAGGTATTGGAATGTAGTTTCCAACTCTCTTCACCGTTAATTCATACAACATCCATATAAAGAGATATAAGCGTCGGAAGATGGGCCAATGATAGGGTGGGTGCCAAGCTAGCACCTCTTTGACTTTTCCAAACTTGATATATATAGGTCTTAGGTCGTCTTAATCTTTATTTTTACATATGACCTTATAACATCCATAAACATATCCATAAGCTCTCTTATAGGGTTTCAAAGGAGATTAACATCCCTGATACAAAATCAAGAAGCGATAACATTAGAACGATCCCTATGATGTAAGTATCACTATATCGCCTCTCTTTTTCTTTGTAGTTTGAGTTTTGGAAGGTAATTCATAGTTAAGAAAATGTATACTTTCTATATTTATTCTTTTAAATATCAAGGAAGGTTGATAAATTTATTTTCTAATATTTAGAACTCACGGGACGGTGATCGAAAGCCGTGAGTTCGATTTATTTCACTTTTAGCAGACTGTTTTGTAGTCCACTCGTGTTGGCCTATTGTGATGATGATTTATGGAGTTTTGAAGGATTAATGGAGTTAAGAAACACCACATGTGGTAGGGTAGTAGGCTAGTCGCTCGTTGTTGCAATTTCAGTTTAAATGATAACTTATTGATTGGGTGTGTTATGGTATATTTGGGGAGGTTTGTTGTATTGAAGGTCCCAAATTGTAGTTGGGTAGTTTTTGAGTTGATGATTGTATTGTGTTTGTATCTCGCCTATAGTAGGCTTGAGGGAGCAGTGAAATCAGGGGAAATGGTACCCGTTTTATTTTAGAATCGAGTTATCATTTTGAGATACGTGATATAATACCGCCATCTAAGTTCTACACATATTTCTTTGTTATAGGGTTGGCGCACTAGTTGTCATAAGCTTGTTGTTGAGTTGCATTGACAACTTGAGGTATGTTAAGGCTATCCCTTATTTTCTTTTGGCATGATCTATATGATACAAATGAAGCGAGCAAGCACACAACTTTCATAAATGATTCAATTCTTAGAAGTACTAGGGTTGCCTATGTTCTGGATTCCCCATATGTCCTACTATCATATCGTCTGTTCATGGGTCTCATGACATTCTGAGAGATCTTATTGACTTACTTCATTATGCATTTCATCCATTTATACATGTATATTGACCCATGACAAGATCGCATTATATACCTATATATATATATATATATATATATATATAGGGTATGGGAAAAGATTATGGCATTATATACACACCACCACCTGATCAGCTGGTATACATTTATGATTTCTCCCACAGAGACTGAGATGATATGATGGGATGCCCTCAGAGGCTTGATGATGTTATGTACGCATTATACCTATGCATGATATGACATTTATATGCATATACATGACATTATAAATTGTTTCATGATTCACAGAGCTATTCAGACATATAGGTTGAATCCTTTACTTCATGTTTCTTTCATGTATTTTATATACTAATTTTTATGCCTTACATACTCGGTACATTATTCGTACTGACGCCCATATTGTCTGGGGGCATGCATTTCATGCCCGTAGGTGCAGGTAGATAGGTTGACGATCCTCCATCTTAGGATCCTTACTTAGTGAGAGTTGGTGTGCTCCATTTGATCCGGAGCTGCTATTGTATTTTGGTACAATGCTTTTGTATATATATGGGTATGACGGGGCTCAGTCTCGTCCTATATACAACTACACTCTGTTAGAGGTCTGTAAACATTTATGTATAGTTGGATAGTATGTGTCCTTGTCTGCTCGCCCTACCTTATTCCATATATATATATATAAATTAGTAGTTTATTTCCAGAGCATGACCTGCACTTATTTCATGTTTATATCTTAGACATATGCTTAGGGGTGTTCCATAGGCAGAACTCGGTCACCCGTCACGGCCCATCGGTTTGGGTCGTGACATACCCTCACCTGGAAAAACTGGTGCTCGCTTTGCTAAGCGCCTCTAGGAAGCTACAACCGTACTTCTAATCTCACCACATATGTGTCGTAGCTACTTACCCGTTGAGGAACGTTATCCATAAGCCCGATCTCTTGGGCCGATTGGCCAAATGGGACTTAGAAATAAGTGGTTACGATATCGAGTACTGATCTCGGACCGCCATTAAGTCTCAAATTTTGGCAGATTTTATGGCCGACTTTACACCGGCCCTAATACCCGAGGTTGAAAGAGAGTTATTGGTTAACTCCAAAACATCCTCGGGAATCCGGACCCTACTCATGGATGGTGCCTCAAATGCAAAAGGGTCCGGACTTGACATCGTATTAAAGCCACCGACAAGTAATATAATTCGATAATCCATTAAGATTGTGAAATTGACTAACAACGAGGCCAAATATGAGGCCATGATTGCAGGCCTTCAACTAGCCAAGAGCTTGGAGGCAGAGGTGATCGAAGCCAAGTGCGACTCCCTCCTTGTGGTAAACCAAGTTATTGGGACATTCGAGGTCAGAGAAGGATGAATGCAAAGATATTTGGACAAGTTACAGGTGGCATTATGCCAGTTCAAAGAATGGACTTTGCAACATGTACTCCGGGATCAAAACAATGAGGCCGATACCCTCGCTAACTTGGGATCTTCGATCGAAGACGACGAGATCAACTCAGGAGAAGTCATACATCTTATGAAATCATTTGTGGAAGAAGGCCATGCCGAGATCAACTCCACGAGCCTAACTTAGGACTGGAGGAATAAGTACGTGGAATATCTCAAGGCCGGTAAACTGCCTTCGGATCCAAAAGAATCGAGGGCCCTACGTACAAAAGGTAGCCCGTTTTAGTCTGTCCGAAGACGGAACCCTGCTCAGAAGAACGTTTGATGGCCTACTTGAAATATGCCTAGGGTCGGGGGATACTGAGTACGTTTTGAGGGAAATCCAAGAAGGAACTTGTGGAAATCATTCGGGTGCCGAATCACTAGTTCACAAAATAGTCAAAGCTGGTTACTATTGGTTCAACATGGAAAAAGATGCGAAAATTCATGTGAAGATGTGATAAATTCCAAAGGCATTCTCTGATGATTCATCGAGCCAAAGAGCTGCTATATTCGGTCTTATCACCATGGCCACTCATGAAATGGGGGATGGACATCGTTGGCCCCCTTCCACGGGCACCCGGTAAGGCTCAATTTATTTTATTTATGACTGATCATTTTTCTAAATGGATGGAAGCACAGGCATATGAGAGGGTCAGAGAAAAAGAAGTCAACGATTTCATTTGGGACCACATCATATGCCGATTCGGAATGTCGATCGAGATTGTATGCGATAATGGGAAACAATTCATCGGAAGCAAAGTAACCAAAATTCCTTGAAGACCATAAGATTAAAAGAATCCTATCAACACCCTATCACCCTAGTGGGAATGGACAAGTTGAATCTACCAACAAAACCATACTCCAGAGCCTTAAAAAGAGGTTAGCGACGCCAAAGAAAAATGGAAAGAAATACTGCGCGAGGTCCTATGGGCATACCGTACAACCTCGAAGTCCAGTACCGGGGCCACACCATTTTATTTGGTTTATGGCACTAGAGCTTTAATACCGGTCGAGGTCGGAGAACCAAGCATCAGATTCTGATTTGCAACAAAGGAATCGAACGACGAGGCTATGAGTATGAGCCTGGAGCTATTGGATGAAAGGCGCGAAGCCAACCTTGTCTGGTTGGCCGCCCAAAAATAGCGAATCGAAAGATATTACAATCGAAGGGCCAATCTTCGACACTTCAATACCGGAGGTTTGGTACTAGGAAAAGTCACACTAAGCACCCGAAACCCGAACGAAGGGAAATTAGGGCCAATCTATAAAGGACCGTACCAAATTATCGAGATCACTAAAAAAAAGTCCTACAAGCTTGGAACAATGCACGGCGAGCAATTACCAAACAACTGGAATATAACTCACTTAAAGCTATATTACTACTAAGGTACGGCCCCGATTCTTTCTTTTATTTTTACATTTCAAACTAACACTAGCAAGTAACCAACAAGGGATGATACGAGATCCTAGGTCTGAAAGCACGCATTGCACTCTTTTTTCCCGGTATCGGCGCCAAAATTTGACGAGCTAAATACACAATACAAAATTATGCTCGCTAATCAAATATAGTATAGAAAATATCGTATCCACTTAGATTAGATTTAAACAGTCTTTTCGTAGCTTCTAGTTTAATTGCTATTCAAGATGATCAATTATTTAGATTTGTGTGAATTTGAAACTAACATTAACTAAAAGTCCAATTACTGTCTAATGACAATTGCAATAAGAGTAAGCAAGAAGATATCAAGGGGAGAAAATAGGGGTTGATTGGATAGGTGTAAGATATCTGTTTGGGAATTAACTCTAGTTATTTCACTTCATGGTTCAAGTGAGCCTATCGAATTTACTCTATTATGTTCAAACATTCAATAGAAACTCATCTTTCGATTAAGTCTCAACCTTACGATATGAACTAAGTTAAGCTTGGTGAAGATATGCAAGAATTCGTAGTGGATTGATCCTTAGGAGAACCTCTTTCGATTATCCTCCTAACTAGGTCTAAACATTAATTTAACTAGCCTCTTTCGATTACTAATAAGAATCAATAAATTCAACCAATAAGATAATGCAAAACATCACAAATTATGCCTCTTTCGATTACATAAACATGTAAATATGTATGCAACAATAAAAATACCCAAAACGATTCAATACATAAACACTAGAGTTAATATCCACAAATAATTCTTAAAACACAAAATCTATCAATCCATAAGGAATAATTACTCCATGGATATGGAGAAATTCATCACAATTAAGTTTAAGTCAAAAGAAAACATAAAACATCGAAACCCTTGTCTTGAGTGAGAATGAATGGTGAAATCCTTGTGCTCTTGCTTCTCCCTCTTCTCCTTAGCTTCTTTAGGTCTAAATTATGTCAAAATTCCTCAAAATACCATTTTTATATGTGTATATACCAAGTAGGGTCGGGCCCAAATAAATACACCTTCTCCTACACGAAAAAGGACACTTTTCCGGAGTTGGACGTGCGCGGCCGCGCAATTTTCACATTGTTCTGCCCCATATGCGCGGTCAGTGCACAACTGTGCATTTACCGTTCACTTTTCACCCTGTTCTGTTGGGAATTTGAAAAGATATAAAACATGAAAGTTGTAGCCCTTTGAATTATATTTCCAACAATATATTGTTGAGCCCAAACGTAGTTCCGAGCGAAACGTTATGTATATTTTACTAGACACTACACAATATGCCTGCTCGATTCTTCGTTCGTTCTTAACTATCATCCGTTGATCTCCGAACACGATCCCGGCTTAATTCCTTGGGCTTTTACTCATAATTCAAAGCTCCAAATCACTTGAATTTATTACATAATATCTACATAGCTCGGAATCACTCCTACAAGGCATAAAATACATAATTAGTGCAAAACACTAGTGATTAAAGCTCAAACTCAACTAAAGTGTAGTAAATTGGAATGTAATACTAAAACATGAGATTATAGCCTACCATTAATCGGCTTTGTCCCAAATGGATTTTCCGGCAAGATTTTTAATGAGGCAACAAGTAAATCGTGCTAACTTAGAATTGAAGGTCGGCTACGAATCGGTGACAATGATCACAATAGCATTCGAGGCCTCTCTTCGGTCAGCCCCAAACACTGGGGGCCAATACCCTCGGGCATCGACTTTAACAAGGAAATAAACTTCGTGATTAAAGGGTTTCGATCAATAGGATTTATGTTAAGGGCCAAACAGTCAAATGAATCGTGCCCACACAAACCGCTCGAACCCTGGCACAAAACATGTATACATGTACAACTAGTGTGCACAAGAATAAAAAAGTAGACTCTTTCTTGCACATAAACATCTTGTCCTTTAAAATGTTTCTTGCACTTTTTAAGGAATTTACTAAAGCTATCGATCCCAAAGGCCACCTTAATCTGAGTTCGAACATTCACTCTCACTAGGGGACTGCCGACAGAAAATAATCTCTGGCGGTCCGAGCTATCAGATCTCGGGGGCACAAGACCTATTAGGCAATGCCCAAATTTCAAAGGCCACGGCCACCCCCACTCGGGGAATGTTATCTTAGGAATGCCCGGATAACTTGGGAAAGCAATCCCACTAGGCGACACCCAATTAAAAAGGCTACGGCCATATTAACACGGCTCGGAGACGTCCGAGACTTGTAACAAAAATAAGGCCTTCAAAAAATTCTTCTTCATAACTGGTTCTAAAGTCTACCCTCGGCATACCATAAACCTAAACTATTTTGGGAAAAAGTTTCGATAACATCGAATCCCTCTGATTCCTAAACACAAAATAATGTTAAAGGTAAGGTTTGTTCAAACCTTAGAACACAACCTAATTATTTCATGCTAAGGCATTTCGACCTCTACGAATACAAATAAAAAAACAAAGGAAAACTTCAAAGTTGTGAAAGGGAAAAGACTTAGATATATGTCAAAATTTCTTTTTACAAGAGCTGAATAGCCCCGATACATATTTTTACAAAGGCCGAACGGCCTCGACAAAAAGATAGTATAAAGAACAAAAGGCAAAAATGCCTAAAAAGATCCTAAACGGCCTAATCTTCATCGGGGGCCACATCATCACCTATGGGGTATTCGCCACCATCAGACTCACTCATCTCTTCTGACCCCTCAGAATCTTTCTCGGGATACGCTAGCTTCCTGGCCTTGGCTTGGTATATCTTGGTTATCTCAATTTCAGCCAATAAGTCAAAATTCTGAGCATGGACTCCATCGAGGGCCTCCCTTCGGGATTGCCACTTCGCATGCTTCACCATGTGTCTCGCTTGGTCCTGAATCGCCTCAGCATCGGCCTTGTGCTAGGCCACCTTATCATCGGCCTCGGTCCTAACCACGGTAACCTCTGACTTGGCCGCCTCAAGCTCCTTGGCTATATTCTCTTGACTAGAGATAGCCGAGTTCAACTAAGACTAAAGTCCCTCGATCTTTTTGGCCTGCACCAAGTTTTTCTCCTTTTCAGCCTGAAGCTGAACCTCAGCCGAAGCCAACTGATCCCGGACAGTCTCATTCTCTGAGGCTAGGCGATTCATGTTAATTTTCTTCCATTCTTCGGCCTTGGTATTGACCGTATCCACCTCCCACCGGAGCTGCTCGATATGGTCAAGCTTTTTTTCAACTTTCGAGTTCGGATCGTTAGCCACTGTGTCTGACTCATCATGACTAACTTCAAAAACTCTTCTTACCTTCTCGACCAGGTCGTCATGCTCCTTCCGAGCCGTTTCTAGCTCAGCCTGAGATTTCTCACTAAGAAGCTTGTAAGCATCCTTCTTATCAGTAAGCTCCCGAGTCTCGACCTCGTGACGTTTGAACTCTTCCCGGTATCGAAGAAAAGACTCGTGATGAAGTACCGAGACCTTCAAGCACAAAGGAAAATATCACGATTATTTATGGATAAATCTAACTACATAATAAAGGGACGTTCGAAGTTACCCGATTCAACACCTGTTGAGCTTCGTTGAACAGGCAGGGCGCTTCCACCTCGTTCATTTTGGCTTGATCCTCTTCGGTCACCAAGCAACGAAGGCAATCCCTACGGGGTAAAAGAGAACTCGGGCATCCTCCGGAATGGACATAATTATTACTCGCTTCCGGGTAGGATCAACACTCGAAGCTGGGAACCGATTCACTAATTTTAGGCTAGAAGAAGACCCGCCAGTTCCTGGAGATGGTATCTTTCTTAGGTACCGATAGGTCACCCAACTAGTGACATCCTCCGAGGTGGTAGAATCCAAGTTATCAAAGAAGTTGTGAAAAGAATTTGCTGCTCCTTGGGGGCCCTCGCTGAGGTGGCCTTTTAACGTATGAGCCTCGTTTATCATAGAATCAGTAAACGAAGGCGACCTAGAGAGATCTATCACCCCGAGTGCATCCTTCAAAACATTATATTCTGACCGATAACTAACGGCCATAGTTTCTTTGTCGGCCTCCCCAGCTCGGGGCAAAAAGACATTAACCCTCCCTAGTTTGGGGACTCAGCCATTGCTTCTTTATCGGCCTCCCTGGTTTGAGGCAGTTCAGAACCGCTTCTCATGCAGGCCACTAATTCGGATTCTTCTTCTTCTTCTTTGGACTCATCCCTCAACTGATGGACTGAATCCGATGGGAGTTCTCGGGCGCTGGTATTTTCTTTATGTTTGCGCTCCAGCCGCTTCCTCGATTCTTTCTTTTCGGGGCTCGAAGATCGGAGCTTTTCTTCTTATCTAGCTTCGGAGCAGGGGGATCAGTGAATATGTCATCATCGCCAGACGGAGGCCTCATTTTGACATCTTTTGGTAAACCTGCAAAAGGAAAGTAAAATAATTCAGAAATCGAGGGCGTAAAAGTAAGGTCGAATATAACTTTTAAAAAAAATCTCACCATGAAAACGGGCCTCCCATCGGCCCTTCGAAAGCTCACGCCATGAATGCTCGTAATAAGATCTTTGTGTTGCGATACCCTCGACCCACTCCTTGAGTCGAGAAACTGCATCTGGCATCTGAGAAACAACTGCACAATCACAAAATATTGATAAGAAGGGAGGAAAGAGGAAAGCAATAAAAGAAATCTTAAAGGCAAAGTTATACTTACGTTTCATGTTCCATTTCTCGGAAAATGGCATATCCTCAGATGGTTTCGAGGGGGTTCTGGTGTCACTTCTTTAGTGAC
The DNA here is from genome assembly GCA_000715115.1 of Nicotiana otophora. Taxonomy (NCBI): domain Eukaryota; kingdom Viridiplantae; phylum Streptophyta; class Magnoliopsida; order Solanales; family Solanaceae; genus Nicotiana; species Nicotiana otophora. The sequence continues at coordinate 35,271 of AWOL01S0019198.1, read as the reverse complement.
AGCAAGCGAAATGTTCTCAGATGGTTTTGAGGAAGAGGGGTTTTCTTTCTGAGGAACGGACTTTGAAGCCTTTGCCATTGCTTCTAAATAGAGGAGAAAAGAAAGTGTTGATAAAAGATGAGTTGTAATTAGCAGATAACTTATGAAAGCTTTCAGAAAATCAGAAGGGAAGAAGTTTTATACTTAAGTTTTCAGAAAACCGGCATATGAGAGTGATGAAGTTTTCTTAAAACACAAGAGCCCAATATAAAAGTTCTAATGAATGGATGAAAGGGGGTATTTATAGTTTTCTTAAACGGCGGTTCACATCCTGTAGCGGCCGACCGTTAACTGACACACATTTAATGCTTTGAAGACTGGGCCGACGGGACAGTTCAACTATTCTTGTCACTTACGTCATGAATTCGTCGTCATAATTTATCGGAGTGAGAATCGGAAGGGCGTATCGTTTCTCATTATTTACTCTTCAAAAAACAAGGGGATTTGACGTCATGTTTTTTTCACTTACATCATGATATATCGAAGTGAGAATCTGAGGCTCATGTCGTTCCTCGTCTTCTACTCTCCGAAAAACGAGGGGACTATCTATATACGGGTAAAACCGAGCTCGATATTCAATCGAGCTTCCAAACTCCCTGATTAGGCAAGGGTCAAAATATCTATGATCGGGTGAAGTCGAGCTCGAAGATCGATCTGATGTCTAATACCATCAGCCAAGATCGGCACATGATGATTATGATCGAACTCAAAGCATTGTCAAAATTAGCTATCAAAACCATCAGATTTGCCCTCGAGTTTACCGAAGGCGTAACGGTCCTGTTTTTAACGATCTTGAAGAAAGCTTTGCCAACTCATCCGAAAGGGGTCCGTAATTCTCTCCATTAACCAATCATTATGGCAGAAATCACGAAACGATTCAAAAAGGGACCAACGGTCAGCAAATCATGGACTTTTGTCTCTTATAGAATAATAAGATAATATCTTAAAAGGTAGGTTTCCCCTAATATATAAAGAGGACTTAACAATTCATGAGAAAAAACATACATTGATAAGCAACGTATTCTCTAAGTTCTTACTCTCTGATATCTTTATGTCAATAAAAGTACATTTAACTCGAGGGTAGCTGACTTTCTTAAGCTGAAATCATCCAATTCGTGTGATTTGCAGTTAATTTATCGCTATTTATTTCAATTGCAATCTAATTTATCGCTTTGTATCAAGTTAATCTGCATATCCTTTAAACCACTAATAAGTTCAATTGTTATCCGATTTCGATGTTAAACAGGAAGAGAAGGAGAATGAAGGATAGGGGGCTTTACAGCTTTCTCCATTTGATTTGTCTTTCTATTTCTTTTTTACCTAAATTCCCAACTCGAGTTCTATGCGCTTTATTTGTTAAGTATGGATATAACCAAAGTCTGGTAAGTTTGTTTAAAGCATGAATCGGAAGTATGCGAGTTTTTTATCATAGTTTATTCCTTTGGGAGAAACAATCCTATTAGGGGTCGTTTGGTTGGAGATAGGTTATCCCTAGACTAGGGGTGTACATAGGTCGGATTGGTTCAGATTTTGTAATTACCAAATCAAACCAATTGTATCGGATTTTTAAATCTATAGACCAAACCAAACTAATAAAAGTTGGGTTTTTCAATATCGGAATTTTTCGGACTTTTCGGATTTTTTTTCCGATAAACTTGTGCTCCAAAGGTCTCTACTTTATAAATTATTTTTCACTTTACACTAAAATGCTAATAAAAGCTTAAAGCAATTGACATGTCCAACTTCAATTGAACCTTAGATAAATAATTAGAAAGAACAGGTTGGAGTATCATGGACAAATCAATTGCTTTAAGTATTGTAAAAAGTCTAATTTCTCCAACTGTCAAATCAACTGAACCTTAAAGAAATAATGTAATACAAAAGTTTCTTAATCGATTAAAAATCATGCACCAACTTTCTTTTAATTAATTACCTTAAAGTAGTAAAGATTCCAAAAATAATCATGAAGCAAATTGTAGTTAACTATCCCTCTAATCAATCCTCAAAGGTGAGTCTGCATATTTCGAAAGAAAAGAACAATTAACATATTTAATATTAAATAATATAAAAAAATAACTATACTCATTAACAATTGAATATAAATTATTACCTTCTTCAACTTGCTCAATTTTCTGGATTTCCTCTAACATGTCTTCAAACATATATTCCTTGAAAATACATCAATGTAAGAAATAATGTAGGAAATACATCACTCTTAATTTTACACAGTCCATATTATTTAACCAAATAATTCAAAATATAAGTTAAAAAGTTTTAATATCTTTTTAAGTAACAGTCAATTACTCATGTTAATCATCTAAGAGAAACAAAATAAACAAATGAATTTGATAATAGGGAGGAATACAACAGATTTGCAAAAAAACTCGCTAATCGGAAAAAGAAAAATCTTAATTAATTGGAAAAAAGCAAGGCGTATGTATGCAGTTAAAAGAAAACATGTAAAATGAGAAAGGGAAGAGCCTTACCGATGAGAGCAAAAGAGAGTTGATAGGGTTTGAGCTAATTGGGAGGTTTTGGAATGGAACGATAGGGTTTCTTGCTTTTGGAGAAGAGACAAAATGATTTCAATTATTTAAGTGTTTTAGAAGAGCTTTAGGACTAATCTAGTTTTGCTTTAGGACAAGGTTTTGGTTTGGGCTTAATTATTCTTTTATGGGCCAGACAAAAACAAACACTTACATGGGCTATAAAACCAACTTAAAATATTATGCTAAATACAGAAATTATAAAAAAAATTAAGAAATATTTATAACTTACATTCTAATAAATATTTTTATTTACCTAATATATAAAATATGTATACATGTAATGTCGGTTTGGTTTGGTTTCGGCTTGACTTTTTTTAGTTAATACCAAACCAACCCTATTATGGTTGTGTTTTATTTTTCAATACCAAACCAAGTCAAACCAAACTACTAGTCGGGTTTTTTTTCGGGTTGACTCGGATTTTCGGGTTGGTGCGGGTTATCGGTTTGGTTTGTACACCCCTACCCTAGACTAATTATCCCGGGATTAGTTATTTATCCTTCCGTAAGGACAAAAAAATACTACAATCTCGAGATAACTAATCCTGGGATTAGTTATACCGCAGTTTATCCCAATCAAACATAGTATAAACTCATCTCAAATTTAACCTCGAGATTAATTATCTCTTATCCCTCGTACCAAACGAGCCCTTATGTCACGTAAATAAAAAAAAAAGTTTCTTGAAAAAAATAACATACTTAACGGTGTTTTGGCAGAAATAAGGGTGGTTTTTACTTTTTGGTCTTTGGGACAAATCACCTTACCATGAGCATATAGGTGCGGATCCGGCGTAGCAGAGCCGGGTTCAATTGAATCCAATACTTTTGATACGGAACATAAATTTATATTTAAAAATTATCTAAAATAGGAACAAATAGTAGATATTAACAAAATAATGGGTTCAATACGAAATTTTTAGAAGTTGAACCCATAAAATTCAAATCTTCAATCCGCCTCGGTAGCCAAAACTTTTGACGTTTAACCTTAGAAGGTTTGTCCATTAGTCCCGCATGCCCTAAAGGTCAAAAGTAATTAAGACCATTTTTTTTCAAGGTTATTTATGTCATTAACACACTATTTCGGCTCTTTTCAGTACTTATTAAAAAAATAATAAATACAAGATATAATTTACTAAATACTTATATTAAATATTTTTTGAGAACTGAACAATATTAATAAGAACTATTACTTCTTTAATATTAAGGGTATAGTCGAAAATACTTAACAAATTTAATCTTGAACGCTTAAAGTGGCAATTATTTTGAAATAAATTTTTTGAGCTAAAGTGACTTTAAATTGGGATGAAGGAAGTATCATGCCCTCTCCGAAGCACTTTAATTGATTTTATTTTTTTTACGCATATTAAGGAAACCACCTTTTAAAAATTATTTAACAATAAAGTTGATCACATTAACTTTTGTTATCTCTTTAATTTAATCATCGGGAATATGGCATATACTCTGAGACTTTTTACTCCAAGGACAAATATATAAAAAAAAAATTAATTCCTTCTTAATATCTAAAAATATCAAATATTACGGGTCATAAAAAAAAATGTCAAAAAGCAATTAAAGTGGATGGAAGAGAATATTATCTAACAACAGATAATGTGGTAGTACTGTTATAAGTAATAAGTAAGACCAATTTACTTTGTTTTTCCGCAAGTTGGCATTAGGCTGACAAAGTAAATCAGGATCAGTAAGTAATTAAGTGTGGAACTGTTCTAATTGCAAAAGCATATTCTTACGAGTTCCGAATCTTTCTTTCCCCTCACCAACTTGTTAGGTTTGAGTCGTTTGACCATAATCTGAGTTGTCATAAATAATGCCCGGCAAATAAATAAATAAATAAACAATGTTCAAGAGAATTGGGACGAGAAAAAAGAATAGGACGGTAGGAGGACAACAATCCAATACTATAAGATTAGTTAAAGTGACGGATTTAGAATTTTAATTAGAGAATGTAAAATATCATTGTACTTATTACACATTTGTGTAACTAAATATATAAATTAAAAGTAAATAAGTTTAGTATTATCTTTGATTGATGTTATATGTAGACTCTTTAAGAAAGATAATAATCTTAATGAGAAGACTATTTATATAAAGTATACCATCATTTATCTCTTTTTTAAGTATTTCACTTAATTAACACTTCACTAATTAAAATAGTAATTGTAAATTTGGTAAGAAAAATGTATATAAATGATTTCTTATTCTAAAATGTAAATAACAAATTTAGTTAATCAATTATTTGAGAAAAAATAATACCTCTTTTAACTCCATATATGAAGTTCGTGTTAAAATATATGACAAGTGAACTCATGTTTTGTTCGTCAAATTAAATATTATATATATATATATATATATATATGTATGTATATATTATAATTGATCTAATATTTTGCATGACCCCCCGTAGACATCAAAATTTTAACGAATCAAAGTACGTGCGAAATTTGGGCAAATTCTAAATTCAAGACACTACAAGACGACTCTTGAAATCCTAGAAGTCTATTAGGATTGCTTGGAGGATACTCTACTAAAACCCTAACTTGGAGGCTACTTACATATTTCCTTAAAAGACATCTCGAAAAATGAGATAATCTCGAAATTTCATAAATTCATAGAATATTCACAAAGAGATCAAAGACATCAAATATTGTCTTTCTTAAAGTCGCCGAAGTGATCGACGGATGTTCTTCCTTTTCATGGAGATCAAATACATCCCAAGGAAGTTCGCATCATCTTATGTTCGAGAAATACGCTGCTTAAGCCCTCAAATCAAGGAGATAATCAAGAGAAAAGAATCAAGTAATTGTACTCATAATTGATTAGTAAAAATAGTTTTTCTTATTTTATGGTTGTTGTTTAATTTTCCATATATCCCGGAAATTTGTTGCAAACAAAATTCAAAATTAAGTACTGTGTGATCTTCGTACAAGTATGCTGATCATCTCAGTCATACTAGCCCGATCACTCGATGCATGTTCAAGGCTAGTGGCTTGAATGGATGAATACTTGACCTTTTTGGAAATGGTAAAAAAAGAGCAAATCTCAGATGACGACCTATGGGGGTAACACCTCTCGTTCTTTATCCAAGTGGTTGCTCATCAAAGTTAAAATAAAACCGCAAGAAGGACGCATCAGGTGGTTCCTTTCCAAAGCCGCAGAACTACAAAGATGGACGGGACAAGTTATTCCTTGCTAAAGCTACACAGCCGCAGGCGAGACACTCGACAAAGTTGCAAAGCTGCATGGAACTAGAAGCTAAGGACTAACAACAAGACACGAGGGAGCTCGTGGATCAAATGCCACAATTCTCTACATACCGCAAGTGTTCAAGTATTCAAAAAGCTCAACGCAAGTTTCAAGCATTCAAGATAAAAAATAAAGTCAAGTCAAATACAAGGCGTTCAAAATCAAGGTTACTTGTTCGTGACAAAATTACTTTTCGTGGCGATCATATTTTCCAGTCTCGATTATTATTTTGTCACAAATTTATTGTCTATACTCCCATATTCCAAAAAAGTTTAATGATGCACTTGATTGAAGGTTGAGTTATTTAATTAGAGAAATAAGAATCAATTCTTACTTAGTACTTTTTTTCTCATTTCTTTAATGATGCACCATGCTATAAAATTTCTCCTTTCTTTACTTAGTACTTTTTTTCCTCCTTTCTTTCACTATGTAAAGATGCATCCTTCTCTTCTCGTTTTTTTTCAAGCTTTTGTTGGTTAGGTGGTGGATTTAGCAGCCATAGAGAATTGTACATCTGAAGCACGTGACATGAAGGGAGGGACATGCAGGAGTTATAGGAGTTAGGTGATGGCAGAGGCGGATCCATAATTTAAATTTTATGGATTCAATTTTAAGATTTTTAATATTGAACCAATTATATTTTTAAAGTTATGGGTTCATATCTACTATTTTTGCAATTTTAATTAATTTTTACATACAAATTTTTACTCCGCTTCAAAAATTATGGGTTCAGTTAAGCCCGTAACTAGTACGCTACATCCGCCTCCGGGTGATTTTTGCTGGCCAATTTTGAAGAGCTGCATTTGTTTGGTGTTTGTATTAAAGTCGTTGGATTGTTGAGACTTGAAAGGGTTAGGTCCCTAAGAACCTTCAAGGGTTGTTTCTAAACAACCATTATTAACTTTGACCTCAACATTTCACACGTTACATTTTAAAAAATGTGATTAGTTAAATGTATTATTCAATAACTTTTAGTTACATGCATAATATAACACCTTGTCCATTCTAAAGTTAATCTAAAAGATTTTAATCTTAATAAAACGCAACTGCACGTAATAAAGTTGGTTAATATTTGCTTCCGTCTTGTGAGATTTGAAGCCCATTATTATAAGATGCTTATAAAGCTAATGATAATAAAATAATGATGTATCTTAGTACAATCCACAACTCATATTCCATTTACTAGGGTGTACAAATGAAACCGACAAATCGCACTAACCCGATAATTCAAGTCAAACTGAGAAAACAAAATCCGACTATGATTTGGTTTGATTGGTTTGGTGTTGGAAAAAAAATCCGACGATATTTGGTTTGGTTTGATTTTAACTAAAAAAAGTCAAACCGAAACCAAATCAACCCGACATTATATGTATAAAAGTTTTAAATATATTTAATGCATGAAAATATTTATTGTAGTGTACTTTATAAATATTTCTTAAACTTTTTCATAATTTTATCTTTTAACGTATTATTTCAAGTTTGGACTTATAATTTTTGGATGCTCCAATAAGTTTTATAGTTCATAAATGTTAGTAACTCAAATAAATCATAAACCAAAATCAAATCAATACTAAAGATAATAAAAGATATTCAATTCAATTACACTATGAATGAAAATAGTGTTGGATATCTATTTGTTAGTTTTCCATAGTTTAGATAAAATGCATAACTTATTTTTCTTTTAGTATTTAGTCATGTAAATAATAATACTTATTAGTCGTACTTATTTTAGCAACTTATTAGTAATTTTAAATTATGTTTGTTTTCATTATGGCTTATTAATAATATTTATTTTATGTGATTTTCTCATCTTTATTGTTGAATATTTTAGTACAATGTCATGAATCATCTCATATTTATTTTATTTTATTAAAAAACACCTTATATAGTTCCGCCTTATTATAATTAAAGAAATATTTGGAGAACATATTCTATGTTTTGTGCTATGAAGACTTTATAAAAAAAAAATACCGACACAACCCGAAAACTCGACTTTTATTGGTTTGCTCTTTAGATTTAATAACCCGATATACTTGGTTTGATTTGGTAATTAAAAATTCTGAATCAACCCGACCTTTGCTGAGTGCTCGAGTCAAAATTGCTGAAATTTAAGTTGTAGTATAATGATCACAATTGTATCCACACTACTTATCAAATTCAAATTTTACCAAAATTATTGTACTTTCTCTACGGTCATTATTCACGTGCATAAAAATAGTCTTACCTGAGATTTAATTGCCAAAAATTAGCACTAAATGTAGTGGAGTATTGTAATAGCTTGAAAAGAAATTGAGTTTTAATTATGAGAACATCATAAGACTCTATAGGAACGTGAAAATATCATCAGCTAGCAAGTTTTTAGATTGGTAATCGAAAAGTAATCAGCATTTAAAAAGTCATTAAGAAATAGCCACTATTTAAATTGAAATACGGAAAGTTTCAGTATTATATGTTGGATTATGAAGCTCCTGCGTATAACTTTCAGCATATTATGTTGGAACTCCGGCACATTATGTTGGAATCTCATATGTAAAAAAATTCGAACTCTAGCATATTATACTGGATTTTTTCCGAATTTTAAGAGTATTTTTATTTAAATTTTATCTTTACATGAAAAATTAATTAAATTTTGATTACTTTTAAAATTATGACTATTTTTTAATTATCAATTATAAAAACGTTATTCATACTTTTGAAAGTGAAAAATAAAAAGGAGGGAGGAAAACAGCTAGTTTGGAAAATGGGAAAAAGAGTAAAGATGGTCAAAATGAGAACAGGGAAAATAGAAATTGGAAATGGACATGTCACACATAGAGCCATACCTACCAAATCACATAGAGAGAGACACTATATACTATACTGTCCTATACTCTTTCTTCTCCTTAACCATAACAATAACACCCAATTGCCAACTGCACAGACTCGCCTTTCTGGGGGGAAAGTTCTTTGTTCCTTTTTCAAGAATACGATTTCTTCTAAGCATATTAGGCCCCCCCATCTGTATCGTCGTATCTTGATTTGTCAGTCAGTTTCTGGCGCATAAAAAAACAGCATTTTAATGGCATCATTTAATGCATGATATGTTTTTCCATCTTCTTCTCCGCCAACTTTTCTTGGTATAAACTCAACACCCCTTTTTTCTTAGAGGAAAAAAAATAGACACCCTTTTTATTATCTGCCCATTTAATCGAACCAAAAGGAAGAAAAGAAAAAGTGGGAAAACAAGATTTGATTTTTTTAAGCATCGTTTATTACTTAGGTATCTTCACAAGCCCATCCTCACATCGTTTGGCCTTATAAATAAGCGTAAGATCTCTTTTGTATTCTCTGTGTTCTGCATTTTCTGGTGTTGATTTCTGTGTTCTTAACTGGATTTTGTTTTTCTTGTTTATGTGAGTTTTGTTCAATTTCTTTTTCCGGTGTGTTCCATGTTTTCGATATGTTCTATGTAAAAGGGTTGATGTTGGGATTTTATGATGTGTTTTCTGCTTTTGTCTTTGGAAATAACGCATAAAAGTTTGTTATGGGGCACCCACTTTATTTCGCCATGTCACATCTCATTAGTCAGTAGGTAGTTCCTAATCTTGAATTAGATCTTTTTTGATTGCTAATTTTATTGGTAAGGCTTAATTATTGAATTTTTGGGTTTGTGCTCTATGTTTTTCCCTGTGCTTTTTCTTTCTATGTTTTCTTTACCTCTGTTAGGTACTCCCTTTGATTCAAATTATGTGGCGTAGTTTGACTGAACACACTGCATAAACAAAAGAAACTTTTGGAACTCGTGATCCTAAATGTGCCATGAGATTTCGAACGGGCTAATAACGAAATAGTGCTACATAAAATGGAACGGAGAGAGTATGTGATAATTTAAATTGCATTCGAATACTTAGAAACAAGAGAAAGGGAAATGATTATTGTTAGTGTGTATAGTACATTCATTTTCATCTTGATGGTGGAACAATGTAGAAATAGTCCCTGATAAGGAGTGCAAATTTTTTGGGTTAACTTGGACCTCTTCCTTGTAAGTAACGATGGGTATGAGCTTTGAAATGCTCATTAATTTTTTACCATTACTCTAAGTCTTAGTTCCTCTGTTCTTCTGTTTTCCCTGTGTAACTGTGTTGTACTTTCTTAATCCACCTTGACTAGTTGAAATGCTGTTGCTTTTGATTGGTCGAAGAAATTTCCTGTTGCATGAACTTTCATTGACAATTATGGTTTTTCTGATCTCAGAATGGCTGCAACAACAATTCACCAAGCAGTTGGGACTCTTCAGTCTTGTCGAAGTATTGGTAACTCTGGATTGTGTCCTGATTATGGGCATGTTTCGTTACGATCGGTGTCCAAGAGTTTCAAGGTTGATGTTGGATTGTTGAGAGGAGGAAGTTATTGTTCTAAAAAGAGAAGTACTTGTGTAATTCAAGCCTCTGCTTCTCAGGCTACAGTTTTTGATGCAGTTTCAGCAGCATCAAGTGCCAACAGCAGTGACTTCAAGAAAAAAACAAGTATGGCAGTCCATCTCTTGAACTGTTATTTACAAAATAATCATAAGCTCGGCATAAGACGAAAATTTCTGTGATCATTTTTTGTCATTTATCACATTAAATGAGCACTTTTTGCCTTACAAGAAATGGTTTCATGGGATAAATTTTATGAATACTAAGCTTCTTCTGCAGCACTGCATCTAATAACCATCTTCCCCCATGTCCCTTCAGGTGAAGCTGCTCTAATCCTGATTAGACACGGTGAGTCTATGTGGAATGAGAAGAACTTGTTCACTGGTTGTGTAGACGTGCCTTTAACCAAAAAGGGTGTGGAAGAGGCCGTTGAAGCGGGGAAAAGAATTAGCAATATACCTGTTGACATGATCTATACTTCTTCTTTGATTCGTGCGCAAATGACTGCGATGCTTGCCATGACCCAGCACCGCCGCAAGAAGGTAACTCTGTGCAGTGGCGGAGCCAGAATTTTCATTAAGGGGTGTCAAAATATATAAAAGTAAACATACCGGAAAATTAAGGAAGTCAATACATAATATATATATACATATAATTTATTTTTTTACCTAGCTACACAGTGTATTTTTTCCGCGAAGGGGTGTCATCCTATAAGGTGGCTCCGCCACTGACTCTGTGGTTAAAGCTTGTAATATTTGGATTTTCCTTATGACATGTTTGAGGGAGAATGTATCACAATAGATGATATTATTGGATTATATTGTTGATTAGAGGCCTATTACATTGGCTATACATGTTTCCTAATTGCAGTAGACTCCTAGTTTGGTTTTCTCCATCTGCTGTCAAGTGTTTGAGGCTCTGTCTATACTGGAAAACTAAAATAATATAACATTTCCACTGTCATGTCAATTTTAGGTGCCAACTATCATTCATGAAGAGAGTGAGCAAGCAGGAGCTTGGAGTCAGATTTTTAGTGAAGAAACCAACAAGCAGTGTATTCCAGTTGTAACAGCTTGGCAACTAAATGAGAGAATGTAAAATCTCTTCTTCTTCTAAGGTTATTCTTCCTATATTTGATATATCAGTTGATGGCTCTGATATATGGCTTTGCTATTTTGTAGGTATGGGGAATTACAAGGTCTTAATAAGCAGGAAACAGCTGATAGATACGGAAAGGAGCAGGTTCATGAGTGGCGTCGTAGCTATGATATTCCTCCTCCAAACGGAGAAAGTTTGGAAATGTGTGCTGAGAGAGCTGTTGCCTACTTTAAAGAGCACGTAAGCAGAAGCATTTTCCTGTTCCATCATATGACCAACCCCATTTTAGTTTGTTATGAAATGACATTGTAGCTGTAATGTTGCAGATTGAACCCCAATTGGCAGGTGGAAAAAATATAATGATCGCTGCCCATGGGAACTCATTGAGGTCAATCATTATGTATCTCGACAAGCTAACATCTCAAGAGGTGGAATTTCAGACTTACTGGAATCTCTTGTATTTTTGTCTGCTTCCTGCTAAGAAACATTACGGACTGAAACTCTTCTTATCAGGTCATAAGTTTGGAACTTTCCACTGGAATTCCCATGCTTTACATTTTCAAGGAGGGACGGTTTATTCGCAGAGGAAGTCCTGCAGCACCAACAGAGGCAGGGGTCTATGCTTATACCAAGGTATGGAACTTCGCAATGTTATGTTTGAAGTTTTTTAATTGTCTTTGTCAAGTATGTCCACACTCTTGTTTTCTCAGAAGGAAGTATGTCCACATTCTTGTGTTACAAACAGTTAGATGAAAGCGCATTCCGGAAGAAACTCTGGTTAATTTGCTTGAAGGGGATGATGAGAAAAATAGCTTAGAGCATGGTAGGGAGTTTATCGGGCATAACAATAGGGTTCCAACACAAAGTTTAACATAAAATAATTTTCTAAGCAAGTATCAAGCTGTGTGCTCATATACTTGGATTCAGAAAATTGGGTTGTTGCTACCTTTTTAAAAGGCCAAGTGAGGGTACTTGCTTCTATGCTTGGGAGTTACATTTATTTAAGCTCTCTGAGTGAGCATTTCTCAGGTTTTCACCTCTCCATTGTTAATTGAGATAATCTTCAGTAGGGCGTAGAGTGCCCAAGCCCACCTTCTCTTGTTGCAGGTCCAGCCAGTACAAAAGAAACAAGCAGAAAAAAAAGAAAGGAATGTAGTAAAAAGGAGTGCAAGTAGTCGTTACGTTTATTTACAAAACTGCATTTTAGCATTTAGCAGTTAGCTGATAACAGCCAACTGATGATCTTTTTATGACGAAGTGTACTCCTTTCTTTTCCATAATTTCAGACCTTGGCTCAGTACAGACAAAGGCTAGATAATATGGTTCAGTAATGTGACAAGGTATGGCGATTTTCTGGTCTTCTTTTCTTTGAAACACCTGCTATGATTCTTGATGCTAATTGTTTCATGTTTTGCAGGAAATTGCTTCTAGGAGACATGTTTCTCATGCAGGAAGGATTTTATTTTTTCGCCCCCCCCAAAGTGTAGCCTTCGAATAGGCCAAAGAACTCGGTTTTGTTTCCCCATATATGTTGTACTGTATGTGTTTATGTTGTGAATTGTAATGTAGATTATGTTGGTTTGATCAGTATGATACAGACAGAAATAAGACAGTGAACTGCAAGTGTTTTTGTTCATCTATGCAGACAGCCCATATATACAATAGTTTTTTTTTGTTTCTCAGCTAGTTATGTGGATCCATTTGCACTATGCCAATTCTTTTTGTCTGGAATTCATCAAATAATGGCCACTTGGGAAAAGAAATTATACAAAATTGGGAGCTAGGAAAAAAGTTGACTTTTTCCAGGATAAGCTCATGATCATTGGTGATATAGAAGCACAATATTCTGTGTAGCCTAGTTTGAAGGATTCCCAGCACCATTTAACATGCCAATTGTTCCCTGCTTTGTAACGCTGCATAAATTATCTCTTGCACTTATTTGTACCTACACGCCCAGGGATTACTCGGGCTGCATTGACTGTACTAACACATTATTAGCTGCAAAGTCATGGCTTGGCCTTCCCTACTACTGTATTCATGAATATCTAGGAAATGTTCTCTCATACTCCATCCGTCTCAATGTATGTGACACTAGCTTTTGGATTGTTCTAATATGTTTGATGTCATGCTGTTCTCATACAAATTTCAAGAATTTAATGTCATTGAACTATGCATATTGCCAAATTAATATTCCAACTTTACTTATAATCTTTTCTAACCACTATCACCATATATATGTCATTAACATTTAACCTCCATGCGCACAAAAGGAATGGAGGGAGTATATTCATCTCTAGCCTTAGACGTGGTGCTAACTTGAAGCAACTTCTAGCTTCCTATTTGCTTGATGTGGTTGCAGATTAGTTACTGAACTTTCCATAAAAGCAATTTGATGGCTAGAAAATAAACTAGCTTTTAATATTTATTCTGCTAAGGACTTTTTGAGCTGGTGAGGTTACAAGTCTGATCATAGAGGTAGCTATTTTGTTCTTCAAGTACAGAAAAAGCTATTTTCTCCTCATTTTCTTGTGTATTACGTCTCAAGGTTTCCCAGGTCGCATACTTCTTTTTAACTACTAAGCTATCCATACTGAACAAGTATATGCAGAACAAAACTATTAGTATAAAGAGGCAGAACCATTCATTTTATAACATATCATTCAGTACACCACCTGTATTAAAATGTTTTCTGCTGATAACTTCAGTTCTGAACCATTCATTAATAAAATGGTTAATATGCCCATGTTGTGAGCATTTAGTCAGCAATAAAGAAACAGTAAAAACTACAAAGTTGAAGAGATAACCCTCAGTTACACTGCTTTAATCTGTCAGCATTCTCATTTGTACTGTCAGTCCCAGGCAAAGTTTCTTCAATTGGTGATTCCTCTTCATCAACATCAAGAGAAAGTTTCTCTACTTTCTCATCTAAGGCATCAGAATCAGATTCTGAATTTGTTGGTTCTAAAGAGGGTTCAGTTGTCGCAACAGTTGGTTGTGCACTTACTGCAGAATTATCGTCTTTCTTCCAGAAGGAAGACAGCTTTTGATCATCTTCTCTCATCCGCTCAGCATATTTATTGACATCAAAATCAGCCTTATCATCTCCGCCAAATGCAGACTCCAGCAACCTCATGTCAAACAGTTCTTCCATAATTTTCTTGCTGTTGGGGTCATCTGAGTACACAAAGTTAACCTTGCTGGCAGTCTTTGGGTCTAAAAAAGGCTTTGCGACCTGCACCATTTGGATAAATTAAAAGAATTGGTTACCAAATGGAGATGCTGCAAGTAAGCGGATGCATCATCTTAATATTTGAGAGAACTGAGGAGTCCAAAGGGTATCACTTGGAATAAAGCAACAACAACAACAACAACCCAGTATAATCCCACTAGTGGAGTCTGGGGAGGGTAGTGTGTACGCAGACTTACCCTACCATGACGTAGAGAGGCTGTTTCCAATAGACCCTCGGCATCCTTCCCTCCAAGAACTCCCCACCTTGCTCTTGGGGTGACTCGAACTCACAACCTCTTGATTGGAAGTGGAGGTTGCTTACCATCAGAGCAACCCCTCTTGTCTAACCAAAAGTAACCTTGGAATAAAGCAAAAGTAACCTTAAGTCATGCGACAATTTAGAATGCTTAAAATAGCATGCACATATCTTCGCTCTAATTGTCACAACCCCACCAAATTTTGGAGGAGGATAAGTAGTTACTCTTAAAATCCTACGTTCTGCTTTTTATTAGTCATCTGTCAACAATTTCCGTTTGTCTGGTCTTTCTCCTATTCAGAAGGTCTTTTATCGTTTTCCAATTTCAAAGTCTTTTTGTTCCTTCAGGCCTGATTCAGTTGTCTGGCATGCCTTCTCTTTTCTCATATATGTTTTATAGCTCTCTTTGTTCCAATGTCTGTTCAGATTTCAGAAAAAGAAAAGCATATGATAACCCGATTGACAACGCTGTCCTCTTTTCTCCTTTCTCTAATCCATGCATTGCGATATATGAATTAAGTTTTCTGCTGCAGGCTCTATCGTTCAGAGTTCCAGCGACTTCTGCCGTTTGGGAAAGCCATGGTTCTTACCAAAATGCATCAGCCATCTTAAGTACGACTGAAGAAATCTGACTGAATTTCTAATAAAGGAAGTCATAGAGCTATGCAATGCAAGACATGCAGAGACAAAATATTTTGAAGCCCCAGAAGGCAAAAGATAAGGCTCCTCTTTACAACACCTCGACTCAGTTTTTGCTATCAAAGCTAGTCCTAATCTGACATGATAACCATTAGTAAACCCAAGTACTAGCAAAGTCATAGAACCAGAGTAAAGGACTAGGCCTAAAAAAGACTGATAGAGGAGATACTGAAAAGCAATACAGCTCAAATAACAATTGCAAAACAATGCCGGCTGTGATGCAGTTCCCATGACTATCCCATGCATGAATTTTTTCTTTGGCTTTTATTTGACACTGTGCCCTCACACTGCTGGCGTCTTAAGATACCCAAAAAAAAAGGGGCAGCCCGGTGCACTAAGCTCCCGCTATGCGCGGGGTCCGGAGAAGGGCCGAACCACAAGGGTCTATCGTACGCAGCCTTACCCTGCATTTCTGCAAGAGACTGTTCCACGGCTCGAACCCGTGACTTCCTGGTCACATGGCAGCAACTTTACCAGTTACGCCAAAGCTCCCCTTCAAGATACCCAAAAAAATCCTTTTATCTGGTATCAGGAAATCTCTTATTTTCAAGTAGTTCTTTAACTTCAATATTAACATTGGAGATCACAGTCATGCCACTGATTATAATTAGTGTTGATGCAGTCACAATATTAAAAAAAAAGAATCCTGTTTCAAAACATTTACAAAATTAACAACTGCTAATTTAAACAAGTTTGAGGGCAAATTACCTTCCAAAATGGTTCAAAAATTTTGGGTGCATCATATAAAATAGCTATCCCCAGCCTTTCAGGATAATGCTCTTGCAAAACATGAGCTGTTTCTTTTGTCACCTTGATTGAGATATGTGACATATTGAATCCATGGAAATCAATCAACCAGACCATCTGTTCCTGGCCTTCTGGGAGATTTACAACAGCATTTTCCATGCAATACACTAAATACTTGATTTGTCCTTTAACAGACTTAGTGTTCTGCAAGGAGAGACTCAAAATGTTTATATCAAGCTTGTCTTAGTTCCTTGTGGCCAAACATTAATCAGTATAACTTATGAAATCCAGTTTCTGAAACTTTTTGTTTTTGTTGCTGATAGATGAGGAAATATATTAATCGCTTCACGAAATAAAGCTAACATAAATAACACAAAAGAATGATAAAGACACTGCAGCTTTGAGGCCTATATTACATAGATACTTTATCTGCCTTGATGTATCCGTGTCAAAGTGGTGTAACATTATATGAGTACATGAAAATTCTTCATAACACATTAAAAATTAGCGAAAACTGCATCGACCCATATCAAATACTCACACACACACACACATATCAATCACGCATTAACAAGTAAATGACTCCACATACTTAGCTGAGGTTTAAATGGTTTAAGAAAGTTCATTTTCCTTGCAATTCTTCTTCCAATAACCAATTGTATAAAAAATCATAAGCTATATGATTGTATCACACAAGTTAAAGAAAAAGCAAAACTGAACCTGCCTGGCATCGAGGTCTCATGACAAGAACTGTTCTCCCATGCTTGTCTGTATAGTTGGACCTATAAATTTTGCCTGTTTCTGCTTCACTGGCTACATCATCCTGTATCAAAGTAACACTTTTAGAAAAGAATTAGAAAAATTGCAAGAAACCATAGATATGATACTATTATCAACAAGATCAGCACAGATACTATTATCATGCTTCAACATTGCAGATTCAGGTTGAGGCGATGCACAAAACAAGCTATCCAAGAAAATTCACCAATAATTATGAAGCAAATCATGCCGAAGATCTAACCATTGAGTAATTAAGATCCATAAAGCTCAAAAGAAATTGATTTTAATAAATAAAGACATCATTCTCTCCCCCACAGATGAGAAAACCAATAAGAAAAGGAAAGAGAGACCCCCC
>AWOL01S0019196.1:0-27679 GCA_000715115.1 Nicotiana otophora | reverse complement strand
TCAAGAGAGAAATTAGGGAGTTTCGTATAAAGTTTCATATAATGAATTTTCGAGTTTTGAACATTGATTCAGAGTCGGATTTGAATGAGACTAGTATGGTTGGACTCGTAATTGAATGGGTTGTCGGATTTTTTGAGTTTCATCGGGTTCCGAGGCGCGGGCCCGGATTTGACTTTTTGGTTGACTTTGGTCTTTTGATTAAAGATTCAACCTTTATCATTTGAAATTATTTCCTTAGGCATTATTTGATGTACTTGAGTTGCTTTTGGCTAGTTTCGAGCCGTTCGGAGGTCGGTACGCGCATGATGGCATTTTTGGTGTATCATTTGGCTTGCTCGATATTGGATTTGACTTGTTCGAGGTAAGTAACACTTCTAAACTTGGTGCTGAGGGTATGAAACCCTGAATTACGTGTTATGTGATTGATGTTGAGGTAACGCACATGCTAGGTAACGGGCGTGTGGGCGTGCACCGTGTGAATTGTTATTTAGTCGATTTCATGGAACTGTGTAGCTATCTTATCCGAATATTTCTACTGTGCTCTATGTGTTAGAGCACTTGAGCTGTAATTTATGCTAGAAATCAACTAATAATGAAGCCAAATATGAAGCAGTAATTGCAGGATTGGAACTTGCAAAAGAGTTGGTGATCGAACAAGTTGAAATCAAAAGTGACTCACAGCTTGTGGTAAACCAAATGCAAGAAAATTAGGCAGATAGAGGGACACAAATGCAACAATATCTAGAAAAGGTGCAAAAACTATTGCGTCAATTATGCATATGAAAGGTTATTCAAATACCAAGAGAGGAGAACGTGGAAGCAGGTACATTAGCAAACTTGGGGTCAGTAGCTGATGTGTCAAACTGAAAAAAATGTGATTGTGGTGCACTTATTTCATTCAGCTCTTGATCAAACCAAGAACGAGGTATATCAATAATTTAACCTGGGATTGGAGAAATGAATTTGTAAATATCTGCAATATGGAATTTCACCTTAAGATAAGAAACAGTCCCAATTGTTGTGAATAAAAGCAGCTCGATATTGCTTACTAGAAGGTAATATGTACCGAAAGATGTTTGGAGGACCTTTAGCTCCATGCCTCGGTCCCTCACAAACTGAGTACGTGATGCGAGAGGTACATGAAGGACATTGCGGAAATCATGCTGGTGGAAGGTTACAAGTGAAAACTTTAATAAGAGTAGGGTAATATTGGCCAAAAATAGAAGACGAGGCGGAAAACTTCGTGAGAAGATGTGATAAATATCAACGGTTCGCAAACAATATGCATCAACCGGTAGAGTTACTTCATTCAATTATCGCACCGTAGCCATTTATGAAGTGGAGAATGGATATCGTAGGTCCTCTGCCTCAAGCACTAGGAAAGGTATGTTTTTATTAATCCTAAACGACTATTTTTCAAAGTGGGTGGAAGCAGGTGTCTTTAAACAGGCACGAGAAAAAGAGGTTGTCGAATTTGTTTGGAGTAATATAATATGTCGATTTGGGGTTCGAAGGGAAATCATCTGTGATAATGGGCCACAACTCGTAGGATCAAAGGTTACTGGTTTTTTCAAAACTAGAAAATTAAACGAATTACTTTGGTACCGTATCATCCCGTAGCTAATGGAAAAGAAAAATCGACAAATATAATTATTGTCAACAATATAAAGAAACGGTTAGAAGACTCAAAAGGCAAGTGGCCTGAAGTGTTACCTGGAGTATTATGGGCCTATAGGACAATGGCGAAAATAAGCATGGGAGAAACTTCGTTTTTGCTTGTTTATGGAATTGAGGCATTAATTCCCGTGGAAATAGGGGAGCCAAGCAGAAAAGGTAATGGGCCTTGTCACCTCGAATGAGAAAAAACTTTGCACAAATTAGATTTGACATAGGAGAGAAGGTAATGGGCATTGGTACGGATGGCAGCACAAAAGCAAAGGATTGGGCAATTTTACAACAAAACGGCAAATCGTAGATATTTTAAGATTGGTGACTTTGTCCTTAAAAAGATACTTCTATCAACACAAGCGGCAAATACAGTGAAATTAATTTCGAATTAGGAAGGTCCGTATCGAGTTAAAGGCGTTGCTGAGAAAGGAGCGTATGAGTTAGAGACCATGGACGGGAATGTGTTACCTTCCAATTGGAATGTGGTACACTTGAAGAAGTACTACTTTTGAGAAAGTACCCAAAGTCAATTATCTTAAAGTCAATTTTTAATTTGTTTATTTGAATGCTACTAACCATTTTAGATGATAGAAAAAAAGCTAGCTTGCACCATATGAAAGACATGGAATACTTAATTATTCTCAGTCTAGGTTGCAATAATTTTGATGGAAATGGTTAAACAGTCATCATCTAAAACAATTACCTCAAAGTCCCGCATGTATTTCCTTTTTTAGGAAAAGGACCGTAGAGAGGGGTTGATCCAGTATTCAATTTTTCATACTTTAAAGGTCAAACATTGGGGGACTATGCATATGGAAGAAGTACATGAAGAAGTAAGAAGTATACCACAAAATCATAGCTCTCAATAGGCAAAGGAAAAACCTTGAAATCAATTAATTTTCAAGCTCGTAGATGGAATGAAAGTAAGGGACTTAAGATTCAGCAGAAAACTCCCAAGAGTTATTAGGTTAAGGCTACGAATATAGTCACGGGATAATTAAACCCGAATTTATAAACCTGCTATAATGAAAACAGTTATGAAAGAATATTTGTTTTGAAAGTTCAAATAAAACTTCTTCAATTTACTTCATATTCCATGTCTTTACACCAATATGAAGATAAGACGTCATCTTCATCAATGTTGTTATATAAAAGGGCCTCTTTTTATAAATAAGACTGTGTGTATTTATTCAATAACGAAAAGAATTTAAAACATTTCTCCGAGGACTTAGATATGAATCTCCCCAGAGCCGCTACTCCCCGTCAACCTTTGTACCTCCTTCTTACTCATAAGTACATCTGGTATTTCTTCAATTGCTTTTATTTGAGCTAGATTCACTTCGATCTCCCTGTTAGAAACAAAAAATATATAAAAACTTACCTGAAGCTACACTAAAGGCACATTTCTCCGAATTCTATTGTACTTGCGAAGTATTTCAAAGGTTTCGTTTAGATGCATGAGATGATCCCATGTTTGTGCCGAATTACTAACATATCATCGATGTAGACTTTCATGGTTTTTCCCAAATTTTCTTGAAACATTTTAGTCACCAATCTCTAGTACGTAGATCCAGCATTCTTTAAACCAAAAGACATGACATTGTAGCAAAAAGTCCCCCTGTTTGTAATGAAAGAAGTGTTTTTCCTCGTCTAGGGGGTCTATTTTATAAATAAGACCATGTGTATTTATTTACGGCATATTAAAGCATTTATTCTACTTTGATAATGCAAGAAAAAGCTCGAAAATTAAAGAGCAAAAACATACATAAGATATGTTAAAAGTCAACATTGATGTTGATATTAAAAAGAAAGTTTCCCAGGAAGAAATTCAAAAATATCCAAAAAACATCCAAATGATATTAAAAGACATTGAAAGAAAGAAACTAGGGAGCATCTGATAAAGGAGCATCTTCAAAAGGAGCGGAAGGATCAACTAGAGGAGAAGACGAAGGTTGGGGATCAACATGATCAGATTCGGAACCGTCTTTACTCAAATCACCCTTGGAACTTTCATCCACGGGGGTTTAGAAACTTTGACTTTTCTGAGTACTTTTGATTGCATCCTTAGCTTTGGCAATCTCAGCTTCGAGGTCAAAGCCCTCTTGGTTAGCCTCGGTCAAAGTCTAAAGATGCGTATTCAAGAAGGCCCAACTAACATCAAGTGTTAGCTTATCCTCGAGAGCCTCATAGTCTTTTTTCAGTTGCTCCACTTTAGCCCTTAAGTCTTCTTTTTCAGCCCCGGAAGCTTCATAAGATATCTTTAAAGGTTCAAGAACAGCCTCGAAGAACTTAACTTTTTCAGAAGAAGCACGGAGATCCTCTTGAGCTTGAGTTAATGTTTGAACTAGATCACTCGCGTATACTTCTTTTTTATTTAGAAGTTCTTTCAAACTTCTAATTTCCTCAGTGGCGCTTGAGTGTTGTTCAGTAAAGGAGGCTTCTATCCTATGCTTCTTCTTTTCAACTTGGTTGGCAAAAGCTTTCAGTACTGCTAACTCAATAGTGGTAATTTTGATCTGCTGCTCCAAGGCTTCCTTCTCTCCAGCCAGAACATCTTTCTCAAGTTAAAGGATTTCAAATTGCTCCTTCTAGTTGTCAGCCTCTATGTTTAACTCAACAACCTGTTGCTCAGTCCAATCTATCCTCCTCATCAGCTCTATACTTATTAAATTGATCTGCAAAAAGACAAGGTTGAAGAGTTACAAACTTAAAGAAAAGAGAAGTGAAAGAGATAAAAGAAGAAGAATCTACCTTAAGAGCGGAATGAATAACATCATTCATTAGAGTGATGGAGGTATGTGACTCATTTTAATAGGGGCCAATTAACGATTTCAACCAAACCGCAGCTCGGTTGGATTTCTTCAATATATTCACACCCTCGGGGACTTCAATCATGATTTGCTTCATACTTCTCCCACTGGAAAGGCCAGCCTCATCACGAGGAATGGTAGCAGTAGGAGTAGCGGCAGGAGTAGCAGAAGGAGAAGCGGTAGGAGCAACGAGGCTTATAAGAAGGTTTGCAAGAGGTGGATCTTCATAAACAAAGCCAAACTCTTCTTCTTCGCCCCAAAATCCTTGAGCAAAAAGCATTTCAGTAGGACTTGAGGGGGGATTCAAGGTAGGACAAGCATTCTCATCCTCTGAAATATCAAGAGGAGCATCCTCAGGATTATCGACTAGGTGGAAAGTCACTAAGTCTGAAGGTTGGTTCTGAGGAGCGTTAGATTCATCATATAAGACAACGCACCTTCTGACTCGTGGCCTCTTCACCAAGGAGCCTTAATCTCCTTCCTCCTATTCAGAGGCATGTGACTCTTTGTTTTTCCTCTTCGAAGAGGACACACTCAAAATTGCTCCTCAGCAGTATCGACAGTAATTCTAGCTGCTGAAGCGGATACAATACGTACCCCATGGACAACAAATCCTGAAAATAATGAAAGATGTCAAAATAAGAAAAGTAACGAAAAACATTAAGGGTAAAGTAAAGTAATATATCGTGGGTTTCACTTTCCACCCAAATTTTTTGGAAAGAAATTTTCAGGATCTTTGCTCCATGAGAGTAGCAGATAACATTAATTCTACCCAATCATAAAAATCGAGAATATCACTGAAAACTTCCATGATTGCTGAAAAATAAGAAAATAAGGGAAAGTTAGCCTCCTAAAGAAAAAAATGATGTGGTGAAAAAGCAAGAAAAATACTCACATGAAAATTTCCACTTTTGAAGGAAGGGCATGTTTTCATCTCCTACTAAGGCGCGAGTAGGAACAGCCATGAACCGAGAATACCAATCTCGGTCACGGTCATCTTCAGGATTGAACATGACTCTCTTCCTCCTTGCCACAAGCATGAAAACACCCTCACGAAAACATTTTATGGAATACAGATGGAGAAGATGACGAAAAAAAGGGGCGAAAACTAAAGTCGATAAATTACGAAGGCAAGCCATTGCCCTCCACATTATCGGGCCTATTTGGCCAAGGCAAAAATTAAAGTAATGGTAGAACTCGATGATTACTGAGTCGATAGGAGGTTTTAATCCCAAGGTAAAAGGATAAGTATAGATGAACGAATATCCTTCACAATAAGAGGTTATTTTATCGTCGTCACTAGGGGCTGTAACTGGAAAGTCAGGCTTCCAATAGCATTCACGGCATACTAAAGGAAGAAGACCGGAGTTGATTAAAGAAGGATAATAATCATCATATTTGAGTGCGGCTATGGAAGAAACTTCTTTCTTACGTGCTTCACAATCTGATTTGAAAGAAAATTCCCGAGGAACGATCTCAAAAACTACAGGTTCAGGTAATGGTTTGTTTTGGTCTCTAGCTTTAGAAGAAGATCTAGGGGTGGATGAGGATTTAGCTTTGGAAGAAGAGGAAGGTTTAGAGGAAGTTTTCTGAGAAGAAGAAGTGGTACTTTGGCTCGATATGGAACCTAAGCTACGAAGCGTGCCACCTCTTCTACTCCTAACTAGAGTTATAGAAGGAGGAAATTCGTCTACTATGATGGTTTTTCGGGGGTTCGACGATGAAAAAGGGTTTGAAGAAAGGGAATCTATTGTTGATTAGAAGCGGAAGCACGAAGAGAAAAGAGGAATTGCATAAAAGCTTGGAAAAGATGCAAGAAAGTAGAAGAAGTTTTGGAGGATACGTGATGCAGTAAGGGAAAGACATCATCATGAACCGTCATCATGGAACCATCATTTCTAACTGACACGGCCACAGAAACCCTAAAAAGGCGCTGCAAATTATAGAGCCAATCATAACGATACATGTGTCTCAGGAACTAAATGGAGGAGACATACGTCTCTTCACTTCTGAAGTAACTCATAATGATATGGGGAAAAGGCGGCAAGACATTCCTGCCATAAATATATGTACCACTTATCGAATATTCAGTTGAGAATATTCAGAAAGTGGGGAGACAATCTGTATTAGTGAAAAAAATTTACTTGACATGTGGATTAATGATGCGTTGACAGGTGGCACAAGAGTTAGAACAATAAAGAAAAACGAAAGTTGAAAAAAAGGCATGGGGAAAACACCTACATGGTTGCTTACAAAAAAACTGTATCTGACAACTAGGAAAGAAGAGATAGGCGTGGGATGTACAATTAAAGACTAGAAAGAAAGAAAACTCATTAATAGCCGCGGATTTGGAAAGGAAATCAACATGATCCCTAATTTAGCGTGATTGATTATTATTACCATAACCGTTATAAATTACTCAAGTAACGTGCAATCAATGTAATTAATATTAGTAAAGAGAAGGAATTAAATATGAAAAAGCAGTTACATATTGTGTCCTTATAAATGCCCCATTTCCATACTTTGTACGGTCATCAAGGAATTCTCAAATATATACTATTAGTCTTATTTCTCTGCTTGATTCTTATTCTCGACTCGTGAAAGAAGGCTACAATTATCAATAAGATTTTCTTTCCTTTTTTCTCTAAATATTTGGTTATCATTATTTCTTATTCTTCTATATTAGGAAAAGTGAAGTAAAATTGGTTATTAGAAATTCGATCTATTATATTATTTACTTTGACCACAAAAATTATTTTTTGATTAAACAGTTTACTTTGATTTAAATGTAAACTAAAAGTTCTGTTAAATTCTTTATTTTTCATTCGAACTATTTATATATATGAGAAATAAATTTAAAATATTTACATATAATATAATCACACTATTTTTGAATGGAATTACTCTCTATATTGGGTTTGCCTATGTCTATAAGATAGAATGGACAAAGTAATTAAGATAAAAATAAATTTGCATTCATTGTTTATACCAAATCAAACAATATAAGATATTTGTCTTTTATAAACTTATTTATTGCTTAACTGTGGTTAAATAACACGTATTTTCATTTAATTTTTAAAGATTAAGGTTAAGTTGCTTAGTTTGGTGTAAATATTAAGTATTTTTTCGAGTAATTAATATATTGGTTTAGGGAACTACGGTGTCTTTTATTACTACTAATCAAATAGTTAGGACAGCGCGCCATTCACGCCATTGCCACTACCCTCCATAAAGCCAATCCCCGAGAACTGAAATCCCTCTGCTTAAGAGACAAAGTCATCTTTGAATATATATAGTTTTTAAACTTCGATTACAATAATCAAATCAACCTAAATCATTAAACTATTAACTTCTAGGGTAAAGTCAATTAATGACATTAATTAGAGTACTATTATACTAAATTGAAGCAACGTCACTGCTCCAACTAATCTGAAGAATAGTCTGTTTAAGACAAAAATGGTCAGTTAAGAGCTGCATTTTTATTTTGAAGTCCACCTTTCTATGTTTTGTTCACTCCTTTTCTTATCTGAAAAGGAGAAAATTGGCTCATCTATCAACCATTTTCACTGCCCAATTTTGTTTCTTTCTTCTTTTCTCTTTTGTCGGCTATTACGCTCAATCTTTTTATTGCTGCCACATATGTTTTTTATCCCTAGATTAATAGTTAAAATTAACTTATAAAGAGGTTGTGAGTTCAAGTCACCCCAAGAGCAAGGTGGGGAATTCTTGGAGGGAAGGATGCCGAGGGTCTATTGGAAACAACCTCTCTATCTCATGGTAGGGGTAAGGTCTGCGTACACACTACCCTCCCCAGACCCCACTAGTGGGATTATACTGGGTTGTTATTGTTGTTGTTGTAACTTATAAAGAGGAATGTTAACTTTTCTCATTCATCTTCATGTGGTTAAAGATAAGAAGTTTACGAAAACTTTTTCTCTGGTGGTCAAAGTATATTAACGTGATTTTACTATATTGTAATATTTTTTAGTACTTTTAATCGTTATTAACTATGTGAAGTAAGATTTTTTTTGTTATTTTCTTCTTTGTTTATTTAGTTTTCTTTGGCATTTTTTATTTACAAACTAAGTGACAAGAAAGAGCAAATGGGAACAAAAGCAACGTTGCGGAATCCAAACAAAACAATACTTATATTTGTTCTTTTGTGGAGATGTTACACTTTTCAAAGATAGGTATATTGTTAGTCAAACAAACTTAGCCTTTGGCGTAGCTTAAATGGAGTGCAATTCATAAAAGAGCTCGATTTTCATTGCTATTCTATCGTTTTTGAGCTGATTCTATCCATTTTCCAATGAGATATTATAGAATTTCAACCTCTCTATTCTATTCCATTACCTACTTACAATTTTCTTTCTCTTTTTCTTTTTTTAGCACCTTCATGTACACATTAAGTAACATCCATACCCTATTTATAAAAGAAATGTATGATTAATTGACGATCATTAACTAAAAAAATGAAATGAAGATCTCATCCAGATGAAAGTGATCGTGATGCCAGGAGCACAAAACAAGCAAAAATTATTAGGACTAATACTTTGCAACCAAATTTATGGTACTTAACACTAGAGGCGGAACTAGGAATCTGAATCTCTAAGTTCAAAACTATTTCGAATGTATATATAGTAGATGATAAATCCTTTGACTTCTTCGTATGTTACTTATTTATATTTTAGATCCTCGGTGAAAATTCTAATTTCGCCACTTGTTAATATTCTATCCATCCAAATACTTGTCCAATTCTAACTTGAGGACTATTACTAAATAAAATATTGTTTACTTTGCTTAAAATATAAAGTCATATATTTTTACCTTTTCTCTTGATAATAGGGCTAAATCAAAAAAGTATGCACCTAAAATGAGATTACGAAATTTTATAGAGAGGTTATGTCGGACTTCATTCCTCATAGTAACCAAGTAATAGTTTCAATTTTGAGATCTCTAATGCCAAAGATTCCACTTTGACCGTAAACTGTGTTTGCACTAGCAAAAGAATATTGGTAAACTCGCAGAAGCAGTGATTAATATAGGCGGAGCTAACATTTTGAGTTTATGGGTTTTAAATTTTAGTAAAAAATATCTTATTGGGTTTTTGAATAATTTATTTATACAATATACATTAAGTGGTTCTTTAAACATAAATACAGATCAAGCATAAAGCTACTGAATTCTGCCAAAATTGACTTGTTACTCCTGTAGACAATAAATTTGCGTCAGGAAAATAATCGAGACTGAAAAATATTGCAACAATCGTAGTATTTGATTTCAAATATTTGAGTGTACAATATCTATGAATCCTCTCATTCTTTTTTTCAATAGTAAATAAATTCAAGGGCCTTTGAGCTTGATCTTGAACCTATATTTGTTGTCACTAACGATGATCTTGAATTCAACTAGCACGAACTTTGATTTGAACTCGTACTCTTTGAATCTTGATTTGTTCTTCGTTCTTGAGCTTGAGCTTGATTGCTTGAACTTGAACTTGATGTGTTCTTCGTTCTTGAGCTTGAACTTGAACTTGATTGCTTGAAGCTTGAAACTTGAAACTTGTGGAGGAATTTGCAGCGTTTGATCTACGAGCTCTTTCTTGCTTCTTGCTATAATTTCTGGTGTCTTTTCTGGGTTATGAAGACCCCTATTTATAGTTGTGGGAGGAGAGAGTTGTGATGAGAACAAACTCTTTCCGACCAATCAAATTGAAGAGTGACAAGGCCGCATTTGATTGGCCAGTACATTTCACTTGTACATGTGGCGCAGTTTCATTGGCCATTTAATTTGACTTGGCATGGCTTGTCATTTTGACATGTGGCCCGATCCTATGGCCCGATCCTATTTGCTCTTCCGTTTGACTTGGCATGCCACGTCATTTCACGCGTGGCACCGAACTGGGCCTCTAGGAAGATGACATCTTGGGCTTAATGAAGTAGGCTCATCGCTTTAGTCCAATTAAATGGGCTAGCTCAATGGATTAAGACTTATTTATTTAATCCATATATATTGGACTTATAATTAATCCAATTAAATTAGCCCAATAAATTTATCTTGAATTTAAAATATAGTCACAATTATTTTACGGATTTAATTCCTATAAAATTTATATGCCTACAACTCCGCCCCGGGTGGTTAAAAGGAGCCAGTAGGTTTTGAGAAATAAAAATCTCAGGTTCGATAGAGCAACTAATTAAAATATCAAAATCTAAACCCCTCTACATCTTTGACAAATTTCGTGAATTTGATTACTTAGATTGGTCACTAATCTACGGTAAGTTTTCTCAACTATCCGGGTTTCAAACATACTATACATATACTTGGACAAAGTTAAAAGAAGAAAAGGAAAATAAAGAAACTAATACTAAGTTAAAAGAAGAAAAGGAAAATAAAGAAACTAATACTAATGGCTTATGGAAGGGTAAAAGCTTGATTCTTATATATTAGAGAATACATGCAAATAAGAAAACCAAACTATCTTCTTATTTATATTATATATAATATTTATCTTTTCCCTTGCAGATCCATCTTTCTTAAAAGTAAAGATATAGCAACCAAAAGAAAGTTACATCGAAACAATAGGATAGGATTAAAAAAACTCATATAAGACTAAATTGTCAGGCTCCAAGACTTAATAGACTTAGAGCTTGTTTGGACAAGCTTTTGGGAAGTCAAAAAAGTACTTTTTGAAAAATTTAAGATGTTTTGTCAAAATAAAAAAGTACTTCTGAGCAGCAGCAGAAGTAGTTTTTATACTTCTAGAGAGAAACTACAAATTCTAGCTTCTTCAAAAAAGCAAAGTATAAGCAGAATATTAATTTATTCAAAACAAAAATAACCTTACAATAAATTTATATTTTTCAAATTATCCCTCATTAATTTAATATTTTTTCTTTTCTTTTCCTTTTTTTTATTTCTATTATACATTTATTCTCTTTTTTATTTTAATCATATTTTTATTCTCTTTCTCCTATTCCTAAGAGTAGATTTTAAATTTATATTGAATGATGTTTTTTGACATATTTAAATTATCAAGTAAATAATAAGTAATATTAAACACTCAATATTATTGCTTTAGAATAACTATATTTTATATTAATTAGAATTTTTAATTTATATTTTACTTTACGTTTTACATTTTAATTGAATTCTTTTCTAATAAATGTTTAAATTTATTTTTTTCTAAATAATACTAATCGCAAATTGAACCTTTACTGTCCTTTTTCGTAATTTGATACTTAAAAGTACTTTTTAAAAGATTGGCCACACAATGAGCTTGCAAAAAATAATACTCAAACGAATTGGCCAAACACAAACTGCTATTTTGAAAAAGTACTTTTTCAAAAAGCACTTTGAAATAAAAGCACTTTCCAAAATAAGCAGTTTTTGGCAATTTGGTCAAACCAGCTCTTATAGTTTAGTAGTAATGGTGAGATATTTCACACGATAAATGAAAGTTGAATTTTCATTGTGCCCCTTCCATTTTCCTTACCCTTCTACTTTTTGATATAATAAGAAAAACAAATTGTAGTAGGGTGCTAAGTATTCTTTAGATCTCATGTTAGAGCTCTAAAAAAAGATCGCTTTTGGTAGGAGGTTTTATCTTTCAAAATGGGATTTTCGCCGCGAATTTGAATTAATCATACTTTAAAGCCGAACATCGGGTGCAAAACTAAAAACAAAAAAGAAACTAAAAATACCAACGGCAAAGTTAAAGCCGAACTGATGGCAAGAGAGAGTTGCTCAAATGGCAAATACTTTTCACCTCCAATTCTCAGATTGTAGGTTCGAGCCACCAAGAGAACAACGTGGGTAGCTCGTTGGATAAAAAGTTATTACTAAAACGGAAAATGTCCAAAATGCCATTATACTATGGGAAATAGAGCAGTAATACCCCTCGTTAATAGTAGGGCTCAAAAATGCCATTGTCGTGATTGAGTTGGCCCAAAAATGCCACTCGGCACTAACGGACTCAGATTTGACTAAATTAAGCCTTTGAAATATGATTTAAATTTAAAAAAATTTACACCTATCATAATTAAATTCTCCTACCCTCTGTTTTCACATATCCCCCTCCTCACCCCACCCCCTTTTTTTATTTTTTACCAAATTTCACGTAATTAAGGATCCAAAGTCTTTATTTTCAATCACCTGCTCAAATCTCTTTCCCTTACCACAATTGCGTCGGCTAGGTTTCCGGTGACCCTACAAACTTTTGTGGCTTCTTCAATTCTGATTTAGTGTTAGAGCTTATTTTTCGATCATCATTCTCAATTTCTTCTCTGAATTAAACAAGAAAATATCTGATTGTTTCAATTATTTTTCGATCATCTTTCTCAATTTCTCCATTTCTTCTCTGAATTAAAAAAGTAAACGATACTCTTCAGATTGGAAGGAATATTTCGAGGAAGAAGGAAGCTGATTATGAGACTATACGTTGCTGTTATTAATGTTGGAAGAGTAGCAAAGTTGAGGACAAAAAATTTCCTTTAGTTGGTCATCATTTTTCTGGTGTTGGGTTGCTTTGGTGTGTTCATGGTAGCATTTATGATGAAATGAACTAAATTGTAGACTATTGTTTAGTTATCTTAGGACTTACCATTGGTTCATGTTAGATATGTAATGCAATGTAAAGGCATTTTCTTGGTTAAATGAAAATTATCTTGTTTGCTGAAAAAATTCCTCTTGTTTTCCTTGTACGTGGGAGAGTAACTTTACAATTGGCCTTAATTTGTTGAAGGCAAGCGAATCAATAGATGTAAATACAAAATAACTGATAGATACATTGAAAAAACAGACAAGTACAAGAAGGGGTGAAGAGTTAATTGGGCAAATAATTTCATTCTATTTTTGTGGTTCCAATCTCAAGCAGTAATTTTATGCACCATCAATAATTCAGAGAAGAAATTGAGAAATATGATCAGAAAATAAGCTCTAACACTAAATCAGAATTGAAGAAGCCACAAAAGTTTTTAGGGTCACCGGGAACCTAGCCGACACAATTGGGATAAGGAAAAGAGATTTGAACGGGTGATTAAAAGTAGAGACTTTGGGTCTTTAATTACGTGGGGTTTGGTAAAAAAAGGGTGGGGCGGGGAGGGGATATGTGAAAAAAGAGGGTAAGGGAATTTAATTATGATAGGTGTAATTTTTTTAAATTTAAATCAGATTCCAAAGACTTAATTAAGTCAAATCTGAGTCTGTTAGTGCGAGTGGCATTTTGGGCCAACTCAATCACAACAATGGCATTTTTGAGCCCTACTATTAACGAGGGGTATTATTGCTCTATTTCCCATAGTATAATGGCATTTTTGGACCTTTTCCGTTACTAAAAACTGAACTGGTGAAGTAAATAAGAAGAAGAATTTTACTAAGTAGAAACTGGCAAAGTAGCGGGGCATAATAAAGGCCACTCAGCACAGACAACTGCTGCTTTTTCGCCGTTATACTCTCTATTCAAGTTTTTAACCAAAATTATCCTTTAAGTATATGAGTAGATCTAATTTTGTCCTTCATATTTTACTTTGAGCATATATAGTCCTTTATCTTTGTTAAAATGAAGCACATATAGGCTAGTTAACATCAAAGCCCAACAAAAGGCACAAAACTAACGGCTCCATCCCATGACAGTAAAAACATGAGCCTAATAGAGGCGGTCTTCCTAAAAGACCATTTTCCCCTGTTTCCTAATTACTTGTTAAGCTACAACTTTCTATCTTGAGGTTACGAAAGTAGTGGCGGGGCCAAATTTTTTATTAAGG
The DNA here is from genome assembly GCA_000715115.1 of Nicotiana otophora. Classification (NCBI taxonomy): domain Eukaryota; kingdom Viridiplantae; phylum Streptophyta; class Magnoliopsida; order Solanales; family Solanaceae; genus Nicotiana; species Nicotiana otophora. Next base: position 13,437 of record AWOL01S0019196.1, on the reverse strand, counting down.
CGAATCAAAATATAAAAAAATAAACTTATCAGAAGTCAAAGAGTGTCATTATATAGTATATATATATATTTTTTTTAAAATTATCGACTTAAACAGTATAATTTTCTAACGAATCTCTTGGGTGCATGTCACTCCGTCGCTGCATGAAAGAGAAACTCAACCCCGACGGCTCGGAACTTATATAGGAATTAGTCATGTAAACTGAAACTGTATATGGAACTACTAATGCTCCATGTTCAAGTAAATAAACTGGCTAATCATATCAAAATTTTGTCCAATTCAAATATTATAATTTGCTTGGCTTTTGAATTACTCATGTTTATGCTATTGTGGGGTGAGCAGAATTTTTTTGATTCCTAACCTATAAACAGTTTCAAGAACAACAAAGGAGAAAAGTGTTGTTAATAATTCCTTTAAGATAAGAACTGATGGTATAATTTAATTCTGCCCATTTTGGGACTGATTAGGTCACTAGTCATGCTAATCCTTCATTACACGTTGTGTTCAGAGAAGAATTTCATCTGGGTTTTCCACGCAGTTTTGCTTTTGCAGCCATACAAGTACGCTGAATTGGTTATTTGGAGAAAACACCTCTATTAGGCTCATGTGTTCTACTGTCACATGCATTGCACGTGGAAAAGAGCCGTCAGTTTTGTGCCTTTTATTTGGGTTTGCTGTTAACTAGACTATATGTGCTCCATTTTACCAAAAATAAAGGAGTTGAAGATGAAATATTAAGGACTTACTCCTACAATTTTGGTTAAAAACTCACAAAAAACCCCCCACCNAAGGAGTTGAAGATGAAATATTAAGGACTTACTCCTACAATTTTGGTTAAAAACTCACAAAAAAACCCCACCACTTTATACTTTATTTGACTAAACAAAATCATTGAATCCACCAGCTTTTAATTCCCTCTTCCTCCCAATACAACACATCAAATAAAAGAGTGTACTCAGCAACTGCAGAATTTAAAAAAAAAAAAGGAACCAGTCTGAGCTTCTCTCTCTCTCTCTCTCACACACACACATACACTACTGACTGACAAACTCTTTAATTGCCCCATCAGTCTCCTCTTCTTCTATTCTAAAAACTGTCATCCCCCTTCTACCCAAAACACCAAAAGTTTCTCTCTTTAGTGGTTCTTGAATTCAAAGTTGTTTGCTTTGTGGTGAAGGTGTCACATTCTTGCAGCAGAATTTACAACTTAACAAAGCACCCTTTTTCTTCCTCTATATCTCCAAGCAGTGAGAATGTTTCTTTTTTATCTTTACCTATTTCAGTGAAGAATCTTCTTTAAGCTTTGAGTTTGCTGGATTTTGTTTCTTTTCTGTTACATATGCAATTTGCATTTCATTTCCTCACACCCTCTTGTCATTTCTTTAACATCTCCTCTTAATACCCTTTTCATTTATTGATTTTATTACAACACAACTGTTGGTTCTTTTGTTTTTGTTTTATGTTTTTGTTGTTGGTGGAGAAAAGAAGAGATTTTGTTTTGAGAATGTTACTGCATATATTAACTGTTTTATCCTTAACTCCATTTCTTGTGGAGTGTTTAGACCCTGCATTTAATGATGATGTAATGGGTTTAATTGTATTCAAAGCTGGATTCACTGACCCTAAATCAAAGCTTACATCTTGGACTGAAGATGATGCTACTCCTTGTAATTGGGTTGGTATAAAATGTGATCCTTATTCCAATAGAGTTTCTGAGATTCTGCTTGACAATTTCTCTCTTTCTGGGCATATAGGGAGAAGCCTGTTGAGGTTACAATTCTTGAGGGTTTTATCTTTGTCTAAGAATAACTTTACAGGCAATATTAATCCCATTCTTGCCCAAATACCAAGTTTGAGGGTTATTGATTTGAGTGACAACAGTTTGTCAGGGCCAATTCCTGATGAATTTTTTAGACAATGTGGGTCTCTACAAGCTGTTTCCTTTGCCAAGAATAATCTCACTGGCCAAATCCCTGATTCTTTAACCTCTTGCTCAACACTAGAAAGGTTTAACTTTTCGTCGAACGGGCTTTCAGGTCAATTGCCCTCAGGGTTATGGTCCCTGAGCTCTCTTCGATCCCTCGATGTTTCTGATAATTTATTGGAGGGTGAGATTCCTAAATCAATTGAGGGTTTATATTCTTTGAGGTCAATTACTTTGCAGAAAAACAAGTTCACTGGTTGGCTGCCTGAAAATATTGGGAACTGTGTGCAGCTTAAGTCTATTGATCTCAGTGAGAATTTGCTTAGTGGTGGCCTTCCTGAATCTATGAGAAGACTTGGTTTATGTACCACTATGGATTTAAGATCAAATTCATTCAATGGGGAGATTCCAGATTGGATAGCTGAAATGAAAAGCCTGCAAGTTTTGGATCTTTCTGCAAATAATCTTTCTGGTAGGATACCAAGCTCTATGGGAAATCTTCCATTGCTAATGCAACTGAATTTGTCGTATAATCTGCTTGTTGGAAGCTTGCCTCGGTCCTTGATGAAGTGCATTAACCTTGTAATCTTGGACATTGGGCACAACTTCTTGACTGGTAATCTTCCTTCTTGGGCCTTCACATTGGGACTAAAGAGCATTTCCCTTTCCGGGAATAGGTTTACCGGAAGTATAGACTATCCGCCAATGTCCATAGCTGCTTCCTATCAAAGCCTTCAAGTTTTGGATTTGTCCTCCAATGCATTATCTGGTGAAATACCGTCTGCCATTTGGAACATCATTAGCTTGCAGGTCATGAATATTTCCCGGAACTTTTTGACAGGTATTATCCCAGAAGCTGTAGGTAAACTAAATGCAACCCGAGTTCTTGATTTAAGTCACAATCAACTTAATGGAAGCATTCCCCATGAAATTGGGAGTGCTGTTTCATTGCTGGAACTGAAGTTGAGAGAAAATCATCTGAGTGGTGCAATTCCTGCGGATATAGCAAATTGCTCCGCTCTAACTTCATTGTAAGTTTCTATCCACTTCCATCTCATATTCTCTTAAATGTGTGCCTTTTTGTATTCTTACCTACTGTTACATCAAGTAAGGTTGTTTTTAGCTTTTTCGATCATGTTTTCTTCTTTCATGTTGTTTGCAATTGTTATGGCTGTTTGATTCTAAGAGTCACCTGTTGTGCATTTTTGATTATGTAGGGACCTGTCACACAACAACCTCACTGGCCCTATCCCTCCAGAGATTGCTAAGTTAACCATTCTCGAGGTAGTGGATTTCTCTTTTAACCAAATTTCTGGGAGCTTGCCTAAAGAACTAACCAACCTTTCCCACCTTGTCACATTTAATGTATCCCACAACCATCTCAAAGGTGAACTTCCAGTAGGTGGCTTTTTCAACACCATTTCTCCCTCATCTGTTGTGGGTAATCCATCCCTTTGTGGTTCTGTTCTCAACCACTCTTGCCCTGCAGTCCATCCCAAGCCTCTTGTACTAAACCCCAATTCATCTGACTCGAGTCATGGTTCTGTTAATTCGCTTGGTCGTAAGAGAATCATGCTCAGTATATCATCTCTCATTGCCATTGGAGCGGCAGTTTTCATAGCTCTTGGAGTAGTGATTGTCAGTATTCTCAATCTACACGTGCGCTCTTCTATGGCACTCTCTGCTGCAACTTTCACCTTATCTGGTGGCGATGACTATAGCCATTCACATGGTACAGAAGCCAACCTCGGCAAACTTGTTATGTTCTCTGGTGATGCAGATTTTGTTGCTGGAACTCAAGCGCTGCTCAACAAGGGTAACGAACTTGGACGTGGTGGTTTCGGAGCCGTTTACAAGACAGAACTCGGAGATGGACGTTCTGTTGCTATCAAGAAGCTCAACATTACAAGTTTGATCAAGTCACAAGAAGATTTTGAGAGTGAAATGAAAAGTCTCGGAAGCATCAGACACCAGAACCTAGTGGCACTTGAAGGTTATTATTGGACTCCTCCTCTTCAGCTCCTGATTAATGAGTATGTATCTGGTGGAAGCTTGTACAAATTACTCCATGAGGAAAGCTCTAAAAGCAGTCTCTCTTGGCAGCAAAGATTCAACATTATTCTTGATACGGCCAAGGGCTTAGCCTATCTGCACCAGCTGAGCATTATTCACTACAATATGAAGTCAACCAATGTCCTCGTAGACGATGCTTCTGCCAATGCCAAAGTTGGAGATTTTGGCTTGGCTCGTTTATTACCCGTCTTGGATCATTACATCTTGAGCAGCAAGATTCAGAGTGCACTTGGATACATGGCTCCTGAATTTGCATGCCAAACAGTAAAGATAACTGAGAAATGTGATGTCTATGGATTTGGTATCTTGACTCTTGAGGTGGTGACAGGGAAAAGACCCGTGGAGTACATGGAAGATGATGTGGTTGTGTTATGTGACATGGTGCGGGGGGCATTGGAAGAAGGCAGGATAGAAGAGTGCATTGACCAACGGCTCCAAGGTAACTTCCCCGTCGAAGAGGCAATTCCAGTTGTGAAACTTGGTTTAATATGTGCATCTCAAGTTCCATCAAATCGACCAGATATGGAAGAAGTGATCAAAATTTTGGAGTTAATCCGATGTCCATCAGAAAGTCCAGAGGAGATAGAGTAATATTATAAGGTGTTTGTGGAAAACAAGATTATAGAGAATGAGTTTTGTGGTGAACAGGAATTCAGTTAGTTTCTTAGAAGACAGGAAATACATTTGGAGAAGGTCACTATCCTGTTGTTATTTACCATATCCAAATATCTATCTTATTTGTTAAATCTTTTATGTGGTGTTATTTAAATAACTGGATTCCTCTTCACCAGCTCCAGTTTGGGGACCTTTGTTAGATTTTGATAGACTGGCATTGTCTTTATGTAGTATTGAGACATCCAACTTCTGTCTTTGAATTGTCTGTGCTTGTTTGATGTTGTTGTCCATACAAAGCCGAAAAATACATCCTTTGTATTTTTGTAGCAGAAGCCTTTTTAAGCCCCCACATGGATTTGTGATGAAATGAAAACATCAAAGTAGGCCACCATTCAGTGGCAGTTCTTGAATTTCTTTTTACACAAATTAGGCATACTGCCCCAGCGGCTTTTGTTTATTGGTAGAGGGGTAGAGCACAACGTGTGATATGTGAGTTAGGTGTATGTTAAGCCTAATATTTAAATGGAGAAAGGTAAAGGTGCGGCTTATTCTATGCGGAGTTTTGAACTATGCTCTAATGGCCTCGGTAGATTTTTCAGTTATAAAAAAAAAGTATACCACATCATCAGTGGCGTAGCCACATACAGTGAAGGGTGGTCATTCGTAAAAAAATTATATTGTGTATATAGAAAATTATATTGTATATATAGGTTAAATTATTTTTTAAATGTGTATATTAAATTTTAAATTCCCATTAACATCATTCTGTTAAAGAGAGATCGAAGTTGGTGAAATAATTAATGCTTCGATGTCAAGTCTTTACTACAATGAATTAAAGACTAGACGAGGACGTAATGATTTACTGCAATATGGGGGGACCTTAACTCTACTTGTCCCATGTGCATGAAAATGGCCCAGTTTTAACAATAAAGAGCTTTATATATTTATGCAAAAGTGAAATTTAAACGCAACAATATACTTGGTTGATAAATATAAAAGATGCAAAATCCTAAAGCAAAATTGATGTTTCTTGCTCTACAAGTCCGACAAACAATATTATTTGTGCAAGTTCAAATGATTATTGAAGCACTTGTCCTGCCATACTTGGTCTTAGTTTAAGCATTATGCCTAATCAAGAAATAGCCATCATTAACCATTATAGCAGAGCCTACCAGCATTCAATTCGTATATTCATAATTCACGTCCAACTTAATCTTGGATCGATTATGGTGTAAGTAATACATTTCTAAATACTATCATCAGACCCTCCATGATCAGGGGGACTCACTTACGACAACAGAGATGATTAAATTTCCTAGTGTTTCAACTTTTTTTAAAGTAACCACCATGTCTTTAAAACTTGAAACGCTAATTAACAATTTCATTATTAGCTGATTTCTTTATATTTGTCCAAACTTTAGTGGATAAAGTAATTCTATACTTGTATTGATGGAAGGATGTACAACTATATAATTGAACCCATAACTTTTGATGTGGAACATAAATTTATGTATAAAACATCACTGAAATTGCGATAAATAGTATATATGAACCATTTTAACTTTAAAAATATAATAGGTTCAATGCTAAAAACCTTGGAATTTAAATCATAAAATTTAAATTCTGGATCCGCCTCTGATGTGCNTAAATAGTATATATGAACCATTTTAACTTTAAAAATATAATAGGTTCAATGCTAAAAACCTTGGGAATTTAAATCATAAAATTTAAATTCTGGATCCGCCTCTGATGGGCGACTCTTATGGGAGTCAGCAAATATATTATTGAATTAATCAAGGTACGATTATAAAATAAATAAAAAATACATGCGAGAAAAAGAAAAAAAAAAGGTATCTTGGACAGCGAACCAAGTGTATAGAACAAGAAGAATTTTCTTTCAATTCTTTCTCTTTTGGCTTTTCACTTTATCAGGACACAATGATGGATTCCATGTTAAACTTTCACTAATCTGCTAGTGCTCTCTTTGCTTTACTAAAGGTTTTTCACGAGTGGGGACAAAGCTTCTATAACCTTCAATCTGTTTATTCCATGAAGTGAAGACTTGGCCAACGTACCCTATACAAAAGTAAAAGGGAAGTAAGTGTTTTGACAACTTTGACAACCAAAACCAAAAACTTAGAAGAGTGCCATAGTTAAACGATGACAAAAATTCAAAGAACTTCTACTTTGTAAACTATTCGTGTTAGGGGTTCAAAATCGAACCGAAACCAAAAACCGAATCGAAATCGAAAACCGAACCGAAATCGAAGCTTAATGGCTTATTGGTATCGGGTTAACGGTTTAACGGATGGGGAACGAATTGAAATTTTTTTATTAACGGCTTATAGGTTTGGGGGCGGATTATTCAATTTTCTTAACGGATAATCCGTTAACCCGTTAAGAATATATATAATTTTTATTTTTATCCACATATATTTATATATATATATATATATATATATATATATATATATTAAATAATCAAAAACCCTTCTTCCACTTCCAGTACTCTATCTCTATTCTCTATTACTAATTTACTATTAAACATTTAGAAACCCTAACGCCTAAATTTCAACCAGTAGCCACCAATACTCTATCTCGTCGACTTCCAGTACTCTATCTAACGCCAAAAATATATATAATAATTTAGCCACACAAATTGGTTTTAATTAAAATTTGAATCCAAAGTGACTAATTTTACAATTGTTTCAAGCCCATCCCTTTAGAAGCCCAATTTCCATGACCCGCTTGGCCCAACCGGATCTCCTCTCTCTTTAAAACACTCATTTTTTCAAACCCTAAGAAAAAGACAGACGGATCCCCCTTTGAAAACCCTAGCCGCCTGGTCTCCTTCCTCACTCACCCATTCCCTTTCACGCAAAAGGAAGCCGAGAATTCTCCATCATGCACACACATCTCACCTATGAAAAAAGTTAAAACAAAATCCCTGAATTTCTATTTTTCTACATCCGGATCTGAAGAAGAAAAACGAAAAAAAAGATTAAAAAGGTTTTCTGATTTCTGTTGTGTTACTTGGAGAATTTATGGGTTTCTCATTTATTTTTGGATTGAAGTTGAGGTCGACATTGCTATTCTTCTGTTGTTTGCTATCAAAATCGTACCTGAACTTCCTTCATCTCCATTTCTGCCATTTATCAGCTGTTTCAAGCTCTATTTGTCAAGTATTTTAGGTACACATTCCTGAATCTGTACCATTTCTCCATAAAAATGGCTGAAATCATGAATGAATTTGTTTCTGATGTTCCATCTCCATTTATGTGACTGTTTTTCTTAATAAATTGCTCATTAGACTTATATATGATTTTGTTAACGAACCAAAGGGATGGCTGCCCATTTCAATTAAGTTTAGACCGTTGGAGTCTTGTTAAATATTAGTTAATTGAGATTAGTTTTTTATTTTATTTTTCGGAGTTGTTAATGGGCTTTAGGTGTATGCATACTAGTTAACAGTAGTATTTATCACATTCTCTACTTCGTTGCCTAATGCTGAAATTTGGTGTGTACATATTTTTTATAGGGATCTACTCACTTATGGATTAAGCTGTTGTTTGAACTTTGAAGCTGCAGAAATTCAAGCACTGTTAGGCGTTAGCTGTATGACAAACATTTTCGTGTAGTCTGCTCACTTATAGATTAATCATTTTGAAGTATGTATTCTGGACTTACTTTGAATATAGACTGAAATTTTATCATTTCAGAATTAATCAGGGAGCATTGACTTTTCCTTTGCAGTTGTGGGCGGAGGAAAGACATATGTATTCTGGACTCATCTGTAATGTAGTTTGCTCTGGGATGTAATGGACTCATCTATTGTATTCTATAGACTGGAATGTAGTCTGCTGAGCATACGATTTTTAGTTTGATTCACAATGGTCAGCAAACAATTAATGCAAGCAATATAGATTGAATTAGGCCGATAAACCGCCCGATAACCACCCGATAAGAGCTAAACCGATACCAATCCGCCCGATATCTTATCGGGTGGCTAGCGGATTAATACATTTAAAAGCCGATAATCGATAACCGATAAGCCAAACCGTTAAGAGTAAATAACCGCCCAATCCGTCCGATAAGCAACTCTAATTCATGTACTTCACCCCAGTTACAAGTATTACTCCACTTGCTAGAAAGAAGATTGTAATGTAAGACTCCGATTTTCAACTCAACTTTCACCGAGTACCTACTACTTTCTACCATCATATGTAACGGGTAACTTTGCCCACAAAAGTTTAGGCAAATGAATAAAAAAAATTACTCCTTCCGTTTCAATTTATATGAGGTACTTTCCTTTTTAGTCTGTTCCAAAAATAAATGACACATTTCTAAATTTGGTAATAATCCAACTTTAAACTCTTCATCTTACTCATTTTACCCTTAATGAGAAGCTTTTATAACCACACACATGTTATGGCCCCACAAAGGTTTTACCTCTAAAGCTTTTAAGACCATAAGTTTCAAAAGTCTTCTTTTTTTCTTAAATTTCGTGTTGAGTCAAACTACCTCATCTAAATTGAAACGGAGGGAGTACCTGGTATTATTAAACTCTAAGGGTCGTTTGGTTGGGAAACAAGTTATCCCATGATTAATTATTAGTTATTCCACCCTCCCATGAGAATAAAAAAAATACTGCAATTCCGAGATAACTAATCCCGAAATTAGTTATACCACACCATCGCACATAAGGGGTGGGGGGTATCAGACTCTCAGTCAAACGACTCATCTGCAATCCAAACTTTACAAGGTTGGTGTATGAATCTATGGCTAACTATGTACATTTTCAGTAAAAGATTTTTTACCAAGTCAACCTGAAAGAAGAAAACATATACACTAATCTTTTTTCACTTAGAAAAATAAACCCAGCAGCATGAGTACTAGAAAACAGATGGGAACTTTCACAATTCAGCTATCTAGGATTTGATGTCACGCCAATTAAAAAAGGACTCACTTAAGAGAGTGTCCAAAAACAATATGATAAGATAGTGGAACATTTTCAGCCTTTAGGTTCCAAGGCAAGTGCTCTTTTTGGTAGATTGATTGATAACCTCCTATTACCTTTTCTCCGTTCATCCTCAAAGTCTAAAGGTCGCAATCTATTCTAAATTTGTTCCTCAAATTATAAACAGCAGTTATAGTAAAAGAAAAAAATCTTCTTTACTACTAAATCCCAGGCTTTCAAGGATCAATCAAACAGAAGCTAGTCCACAAGACTTCTATCAGTGTAAACTTCCAAAACGACGAACGCAACAAGCAGTTGAACCACATTAGGGTTTAAATCCATTTGAACATGGTGGGATCAGAATCACATTTCAATCTCAAGAAGAAATTGAGCAAGTAGGTATAATTTGCTATATTGCACTTCAATTAAAGGATCATTCCAAATCGTGTACAAAACTCGTTTCAACAATGAAAACACATATGTAACAACATATTGTAGTATCTAGAACCAAAACCTTCTGTCAAAAGAATGTGCTAAAAGAAAGAATATCCAAATTGGTAAAAACAAAAATAAAAACTGAAGATTTAAATTACAAAAAGGTCTTTAAACGTTGTTTAGCTCTTCCGTAGTGTATGTACCTCCTGTAACAATAAAAAAAACATTCTTTCTCTTGGATATTCTATTACTAATCATCCCAGTCATTTTCCCATCCATCTTTTTTAGAAGACCTAGACGTGAGGCCATTAGCAGAGATATTCCCATAAGTATGCCCACCTGGTGACTTCACTGCATTCTCCTCATCCCAATCGTCATCCCAATCCTGATCCCAACCATCTGCTGTAACAATATTTGTAGCTGAGGCAGATTCTGGTACTCCCATCTCTAATTCCTGATATGGAACTCCATCTTGATGTTTCTTCTTCCTTAGCTTGCAGCAAGCCCATGTCCCACCAAAAAGTAGGGTTACAACAAAAAGGAAGTATGCACCATAGACAGGGGTCACGCGCTTAGAATAAAGAGAAACCTGCTGCAGAATGTTATCCATAGATACACGGCGGTCCAATTGAAGCCTGCAACTACCATCTCCAGCATTCAGCACTATTTCAGAACCTTTGCCCATGATTGATGAGATATCGATCTATCATAGCAGATTTATAATATTAGAACGGACCTCCAGCATAGCATAACATATGGAATAAGCAAACTTGTACTCGCACAAAGTTGCTTAATTAAGAACACAGTACACATAGGACGTCAGCAATCATGGCTGGAGCAAAAGTAACAATTTGTAAGTGTTTGGTAGAAATTACAAGTACAAAAGGCGCATAGCGAATTTGTGTGAGATCATTTTTAGACAAACTGGAAACTTCTGAGATTTTAGAACTTCATTTCAACGCAAAATGCACTGATATATAGAAGTAGTTATAACTAGTGTCTGTAATTTCAAATTATACAATCTCCTTATTTTATTTTAGTTACCACCATAGTTCTTTTTTTTGGGATAATCGAGAAATCCTCGACAGTGGGTGCACAATTCGAAACGCAGTGGATAATGGTCCCGTCCCTTTATCCTTCTCCACTTAAATACCAAGCTTTTTTCTGTCGCGGACTTCAAACCGTGGCGTGCGCCTCATCAACGCATCATGCTGCGCTCTTAACACTGAACCGGAACACCAGAAGTTCTTATACAACATTCAAGTAAATTCATAATCAAGTGCGTAGCACAGGCTCTCTTTATGGCTAGATTGCGGAACACCTCATACAACTTGGGGGATATCACGGAGGAAACTTTTACTTCAGAAGCTTGCTCAAATGCAGATGCACTTTATTGTATAGGACGTTGTAAACTAGATCATAATCGTTGTTACCATTTTCAAAAAAACAAACTAGATCATAATCTGTCTTAGTTTGTGCACAAAATCAGTTTAGATGGCAGACAATACCTTTACCGGCCTTGTGGCTAAGATCAAGTTTATATGACAGACAACTGGCAGTTTCTGCAAATGAGCCAGCATATTTCAGGTCAAAGAAATAAGATTATTCGTTTTCAGTGGAAAGAATTATCATTTCGGGTTCAACCATTTCCTTCCTGATTAAAAAAAAAGAATTATTATTTCGGGTTTACCTATTTCAAGTTGGCTTCTGAATCCTACAATAAAGATATGCACTTCAAGTTTCACAGCATCTCTTTCCTTTCTTTTGTTTAAAAGAAAGTTTGCAAATATTTCTTCAATGTACCAATTTATGACAAAGCTGAGTAAACAAAAAACCCTTCAGCCACTGTTCTGTCACCTGAACTATGCGATGCCACTCAACCTGAAGTTTGATGCCCGTAAGACACTAAGAATAATGCTTAAAACTCCTTATCAAAAATGAGTTGTTCCTAAAACTGTATTATCTTTATTCTCCTATTTATCCAGCTTTTGTCAAACTCAAACCTTCCTATTTCCAGTTACACCACATACACAAGAATTTTCTCGAGTATCGTAGTCATTTTTCTCAGATATCAAAATCCCTTTGACACCTAGAAGACAAGAAACCCTAATCTATACTATCCTAAGCTAGTTATCATCCTCTAATAATCCACTTTTCATTTTGCTTTGTGGGCCTCATCCCATTCATACAGGCCTTGTAGCCCAACTTTACAGCCCTGGAACTCCAGCAATATAAATCTTCACTTGTAAACCAACTAGTATCTCAAATACATTTGATTTTTAGCAAAGATGCACAGAGCTGTTAACAAGGCTCAAGTGTACCAATCTGTTACATGAGAAAAGTAACTCTTAAAATCTCATTCCTACACTTGAACTACAACTGTTCTTCCAACTTCCTTCCGCACCCGTATTTGTGCAGTACATAATGTAAATGTAAATCCTAAGAAAAGACTGATCCTTCCGGAGCTGTTCAGTTATGGTAAGGGACCTCACCAAAATGATCTAACTAGAATATTACGAAAACAGAGAGTAAAGAATAATTGGGCATTCTACCTAACATTCTGTAACGACCCGACCGGTCGTTTTGAGCTCTAGCGCGTCGTTCGGCGGTTTGAGGGCTTGAGTAGCTTCACTTCATGTTTTATGACTTGTACGCGTGGTCGGAATTTAATTTCGGGAAGTTCGGAGTTGATTCGGAAGGAAAATTCTAATTTCGGAAGCTTTAAGTTGGAAGAATTGACTAAGGTTTGACTTGTGAGTAAACGACCTCGGAATCGGGATTTGAAGGTTCCAATAGGTTCGTATGATGATTTCGGACTTGGGCGTATATTCAGGTTGAGTATCGGGTGGACCGGAAGCATTTCGACGCTTATTATGGAAGGTTGGCATTTTGGAAGTTTAAGAATTTCTTAAGTTCGATTTGAAATGAATTTTGGTGTAATCGATGTCCGTTTGGAGTTCCGAGCCTTGGAATAGGTTCGTATCGTGATTTGTGACTTGCACGTAAAGTTTGGCGTCATTCCGGGATGTTTAAGTGCAATTCGGACGCGTTCGGCGAAGTTTGAAGGTTGGAAAGTTGAATGAAAGGTTTTGGCCGTCGATTCGTAATTTCGATGTTGTTTGACGTGATTTGAGGCTTCGACTAATTCCGTATCGTGTTTTGGGATGTGTCGGTATGTTGGACTGGGTCCCGGGGGCCTCGGGTGCGAATCAGATTGGAAATGGATCGAGTTTGGACTCGGAGGAATTGCTGAAGCTTAAGGCTTCTGGTGTGATCGCACCTGCGAGGTTATGGCCGCAGGTGTGAGACCGCAGAAGCGGCCAAGCGGTTGGGATTGAGGCTGGTTGGATTCGCAGGTGCGATTAATTTACCGCATCTGCGGGCGGAGGAGCGCAGAAGCGGAAGTGGTTTGGACTGGAAGAGCGCAGGTGCG